>JAOTAV010015326.1:0-25133 GCA_026546445.1 Cyclargus thomasi
GGGAGGTAGCTTAGAGCCAGGAGACGGACATAGGATACTTTTTATCCCGTTCGACAGCGTTAGATTTTCCAATAAAAAAAACATAATCTGCTTATTCATTGCCATTAAGGCGGAACAAAGTTCGCCGGGTCAGCTAGTGATTTTATAAAAGCAAAAGTAAATTTGTCTATCTGTATGTTTCGCTTTCACGACTAAACCACTGAACTGATTTAGATGAAATTCGGTATAGAGATACTTTATACTTTTTTTAAATTTTTTTTATCCCGGGAAAGTTTTTCCCAGAGTTGCGGGTGTCATTTAGTTTACTATTCAATAGATTTAAAACATACCCTATTGTATTCTTACGGGATTCGAAATCTTACGGTGACATCTTTACCAATATTATAAATGCAAAAGTGTGTTTGAATGAAACTTGATTTTTGGCATAGAGTTAGCGTAATGTATGGAGAGTAACTAGGCTGCCTTAGGGCTTGGTAATACGTTACGTTTTCGAAAAATTTGTATCTTTACCATTTTTCTGAACTCCACGCGGGCGGTGCGGGTAAAATCTAGTACATTCATGACATTAAATATTTTACCCAAGGATGTAGATACTCCTATGATACAATTTCCTTAATTTTTCACATTCGATTAAAACGATTGCGGCCGTCCTACTTTCCCCGTTATGCCGTTTCAACACGCAGAACAAGTTTGTGAAGTAATAGCTACCTAATCTAAGGGCTTGGATTTTTATTGGGATAAGCTATTTCATTCAAGATATTACTTTTCAAGGTGTATATTAAAAAATGTTTTTTAACAAGCAGAGGGGAGCAGGGCAAGGGCAGGCAATTTTTAACAAATTGTAAGAGTTGTGAGTGCGTTTCCGGTCTTTTATTTAATTTAAGTAATAATTAAAATTGAAATTTGGGATTTAAAAATTAAAAAAAAAATAACATCATTTTATTTCACGTTGTTATATACCCATAGAAAAGATCTTAAAAAAAATAACAAAACAATATCAAATTTTTAATTTAGGTATTTGTAAAACAGGATATAAGCTTATGGCACATACGTTAAGAAATAATCTTCTTTACGCGAGCAAAACCTAGTAAAGTATAATATTACTAGTAGACCTGACAGACCTTGTTCTGTCGATCTAATTTTTGAATTTAAGCCATCATGAAGTCCCCTAGAATACATACTTTGTTATCAAAACCAGTCAAGTCGTTTGGGAGGGGTTCAGTGACAAGTGCACGCACACAAATATAATTAAAAAAATACCTTTACGTCTAGACGAATTCTGTCGTATTTGAAGACATAAGTGGAAGAAGTGAATAACTAACATTTTGGCAACCTTCGGGTAAATACTTATTTTTTCCTACATTATTTTGACAAATCTTTTAACTTATCTACTTCATTATCTAGCTAGTGTATCTAGCTATACATCAAATCCACATTTCAATTTCAAATAGTTTTTTGAGTCTTAAAGCGTCCATTTAGACAAAAATTTGGACGGTTTTAAAATGTTAGTTATCTGCTTCTGCCACTTATGTCGTCATTTATGTGTAGTAGTTTGATACCAGACAAATGAGAATGCAGCTCACGCGATAGTAAGTGATTACAGCGTCGGACTTCGAACTTCCAAGTCGGGCGCACGTCACCTCAATTTATCATTCGAATTTCGGAGATAAGTCCCTAATCCTAGTTAAAACAAAGTACGGACCTGCGCTCAAAAGTTTCGCTACAAATTTTGTTTGGGAATTAATATTGGAAGCGCGATACAAATATTGATATTTTATATAAATTAGTTTCATCTTACAGCTTCGCTTGCGCTAAATAATTTCATTTAAGCTGTCATCTCATCACCTGTTGGGGGTAGAATTTCTCTTTCAGTAGGCCCGTGCCCACCCCAGAATGATCTTGTTAATACTTTTTATGCCGGAAAAATGTATAGTTCCTGCGCGATAAACGAATTTTGGGCCAATGGAGTTACGGGTGTCATGTACTTTTTAATATTTTTTAAGACCACTGATAGTGTAGATACTAAGCTTAACTTAATAAAAAGAGCTCAGTTTATGTTATAGGTGGACGTAGCTTTATGATCCACCTTTTCATCTTCTTGACTTGGTCTGGACTTGCATTGATTGACATATTTCGATAACAATCGAAGTAGATCCGTCAACTGGCTATGAATCGATTTCTTCGATAGTTAAAGGCTTAATTGGACTTTTGAGTACTCTTAGGAATCCTTAAAACTAAATACAGATTCTTACAAAATTATGTAGGCAATCTTCTATTATAATATATTTCTATACAATACAAAAAAAGTATACGCCTACACGTATTTATAAGCAAAAACATACTACGCGTTAATTTATGCTACTCCAATAGGTTTTCACCACAGCATAAAAATTGTGCAGTAGCGAAACTCATATGTATCCAACAAATAAAATTCCCTCAATACAGACACAAGTTATTGGGACGAGTGGTGTAATAAAATATTCAGAAGACGATGACTGCAACTGTTGTAAATGCTTATCTTGCTGAAACCGTACATTTTGGGATATAAACTACGCCATGTAAGGACATAGGATACTTTTTCTCCCCAAAGGACCCGGAAAGATACTTTGAGTCTGGGAGTTTGGGAGTCAAAGTATCTTCATACGAAAATTTTAATGAGATTTGGGCGTAAAAAGGTAACAAAAAACAGACAGATGCACTTTCGCCACTATTGGTAAGTATTAGTACTAATTCAGGATACATCAAGGACATAATAATATGCTATTGAGGAGTGCACATTAAGTGGTCACTAGTTTAGTGTTAAGATAATCTACTGTATAAGATTTATATTGTGTTGTTACTTAACAGATGCTTAATAGCACGTTAATAGGCTAATAACTGGCCTTGACTTAGAAAGTAAGTCATGGGCGCATTTCAAGTATAATATAATGCTTATATTTAGCTGACACTTTTAAAATAACCTCTTTCTTTTTAACCGACTTTCAAAAAACGAGGAGGTTATATGTTCGGCTGTGGATATATATTTTTTTTTGCATTCTATTAAGAGTATGTTTCAACGCTTACTGATAAATTTTCTGTTAAGTTAACTACAACTTTTTTGACAGTCTCCACGCAACATCTGGCTAATAAAGTTGTATATATCGGTGAAACAGGCACTTAGTCTTACAAAAAAATATCGTCTCACATTATTAACAAAGTCACAAAAAAAATATATCCACAGCCGAACATATAACCTCCTCGTTTTTGGAAGTCGGTTAAAAAATACGTTATCACGGTAAACTCTATGTAATCGATACATACTAGCAGACCTAACAAACATTGTTCTGTCGGTCTTGGTTTGTGAATCTAAACCATTCTCAGATCCCCTTTTATGTTCAACACACACGATTTTTTTTCAAAGTCCTTATGTAGAAGATCGGTGACGAACATGCTAACATAAGAATTATGAATTATACAAAATATAAAGATAACCCATCACAAAGCGTTACCGCTTCAACTCTTATTACATCCTGCATTATCTTGACGAAGTTCATCAAATAGCCGGAAAATCCATGCAACATGTGGCGTTTACGTCAGTGAACGAGTTATTGTTTATGCCTTCGTCGTCCAGTGTCTTAGAGCGTAGCTGTTTTTCTATCCAAGTTCGGTTTAGATATCGTAACAGCCACCATTCACACAGGAGGCCAGTTTTTAAAGCTATGGCAGCAAGCTAGAGTCAGTGAGCTGTCAAGCTAGTATTTCTGACTTTGTGTAGACAAAACTTGCTTAATTTTTTAAAAAGTTAATATTCCGATTTTCGCTGGCAAGTGCCCCGACATATAGAAATTAAGAAAATGGCACTTTTTAAATAAGCAATACGTTTTATTAACTATTGACATTGCTCTAGCTGTTCATAGCGCCGCTGCATTTTAGTGGTGTAGAGCAAAATAAACCTTTATTTTATAATATAATGTGAGGTTTTATCTATATATTAATAATTTCTACCTCTCTTTATGATTGACGCGTAGATATAAAAACATGAAATTTCTTTCAGTTATAGTCGATATGGAGGAGCGTGGAATATTATTTCAAAATATGCTCTATTCTTACATACTTTAATAAATAAAACGCTACGCATACTAAAATATTTTGATATGATACGATAATACTCTTTTGTTTATGTTTGAAGTCTGATTTTTTTTTATAAAATTTAATGGCCTAGTAACGAGACCTTTATGCCAAACTGAAGTCTGTGATTGAATTTAGAATATATTAAGTTCTATACCACCTCTACACAATGGATTTAAATATTTAGAACGAATTTTGACCACAGGCGACCTCTAGTTTGAGTAATTCTGTGTCGCGGCTGCCTTTTGCGTTGATCAGACGATACGCTAGCAACCTAAGTTCGTCAACAAGCCAGTTAGCCAAGACAGTTCACGAGAGAACTGGCTTGCTATCTTAAAAAACTGGCCTCAATATTTTGGATATAAGTCGTTTTTACACTTAATTTCTTATCAGCTAATAAGGCTGGCTCCTTTCGAATACTGTAGGCTTACAAAGGTCTTAATAGCAATATTACAAAGGAATCGCTCCGTAATTTATTTTAGTACATTTTGCTTAAAAATCTAATAGTTTTTATAAAATAGTAACCTGAAAAATTAATTGTTTCACAAAATTAATTGTTTTTTGGCAATATTGCTAAGTGACCTTTTTAGTCTTGGCAGGTAGCTGATGTAATAAAAATAAACTTAGGCTACTTTTAACACAAAGAGGAGATAAAGGAAATTTCTATGGATGTTATAATATCTTGACATATACGTAGTCGCGTGTAACAGCTAGTAATATTATAATTAGACTTGCCTTACAATGAACTTACGCAGAAATTAACTTGGAACCAGCATCCATAGAGTTTTCTTACACAAGGTACCTCCTAACTGAAGCTGATAATAAACTGATAGGACGTGGCTGACAGCCTATACAAAAACGTCCGCGGCTGACGTCACACGCGGCTGACAGCCCAAACAAAACCTCCGCAACTTACGCCATATAGTTTGTACACTTCAGTGTACAATCAGAGAAGTTGAAACAGATACAGATCGTTCTAATTAAATTGGTCGGGTTATGTCAAACTCAGCCGGCAGATCACGACTTACATGGAACTCACATATTCCGACCAAATTACGTAGGTCCGTCAACTGGCTCTCTTTAAATGTTACCTATCATACAATTATTATCTAGATCGCAGCTGGCAGTCGCGTTCGTTAGCCGCGTCCGATCAGTTTGTTTTCCGCTTTAATACTTTTGCGGCTAAACTAGACACCTAGCACGAAATGTCAGTTATCCCCCCCCCCCCTCCAGCTTCCCGGCGTAGCACCCCGCTCTCACTTTGTGTGTCGAGTAGGGTTAGCATAAAAAATTCTAGGCGAAATTTATTTTATGTCTGTTACTTCTAAACGGTTGGCGCAATTTTCATAAAATAAGGTGTGTAGTTAATTTAAACTCTGGATTAACACCTAGGATACATTTTAGACAGCCAACTTGTAATATGGGCCGTTTATTTTTAAAAACATATTTAATGCATAATATTATTTTTTTTCTTTATAATTTATTAAAATTGAAAGATTTTAAAATAATAAAAAAATATACACAAAACTTTTTTGTCGTCAGTACTGCGGAGAAACGTCAAACGAGTCAGGTGCCAAGTTGACCTGCAAGAGTTAATTTTATATGTCATCATTACCACAAAAGACAGAATTAACCAGCAGGCTGACTCACTAATATAGTATAATTTTAATAAAAAAGGGATAAAATGAGTGTGTGATCCACTGATGAAAAGTAACTTTTGTCGCTCAAACATCAAAAGAGATAATGCAATTGCGTTGCCGAAATTATATGAGGGAAAAGAGAAAGAAAATAGGGATATAGAATAACTCGACAAAAAAGCGATAGCGCTTTTTCGCGACATTTTCTCATGAAGCCGTGACATTCTCCATTCGAGCGAGCCCATTTGTGCCTAATCATGGCTCTCTCATCAACTCATGTTCAAAATTTTGTTTGGTTTGAAGTCAACCTACTGGTTCGTTCTGTGTAGTGTATTACTTTTGTCACGCTACCGCATCCTTTGTGTTACCGTAAAAAATTTAGACAAACCGGCTGAATCACATCCAGGACAAGTTTTTAAAAACAATTGTAAAACTATTGTCACGATGAGAAATCGATCGATTGGTAATCAATAGTTACTGAGCAAAATTATTTAAATTTCAGCGCTCCACACACCTAGGCCGCCAACAGACCGTTGGGATAGAAACAGAATACGTACACGCGCTGTCACAGTCATGTCATATAATTTGGCGAAAGTTGGCGATAAAAGTTTGCGACGTCGCCGGCTTAGATGTTTAGTGAACCTAAAAATTATCTATCTGCAGCGGCAGCGTCCTAGTCTCCTAAAAAGCAAATTTTGTAGGAGCATAGAAATAAATAAAATTGCTCTATACTCTTAAAAAATGAAAATGTCTATAATAATATTATTATCTTGACAACGGCACTCCCGTGCTTCCAGATACCGTCGTCTTCTGTTACAATATAAATCAGTAGGTTAGGTATGCACTTTTGGTAACAGCGATACTGTTATATTGCCTCCTGCCGCGTGGTCCACTAATTATTATGATCTTGGACTTGTTGGTCGTGAGTTTGATTCCCAATGGAATTTATAAAATCCTACTTGGATAAAGGGCGGACCCAGCTTTGGTGCTACAAGTATATGACACACATACTCGTGGAGAAGTCACAAAAATACGTTTTGACGCCAGGGTTGGTAACGATATACCAGTGGTCAAATCACCAAAAGTAATAGTCAAATTTTTATTCGGTAGACAAAAAGGTGCAATTTTAATTAGGTAGTGATCCACCTAATTTCTGAGTGTCTGGATCCAGAGGGCGAGGGGGGTCATGTGCTTGTAACAAAGCACTTAAATCTGCAGTTACGTCATTAAATTATTAATTTTCCTTCGGTTACCGGTCTATGTGCATAATGCATGCAAAAACGTTTACGTAAAACAGGTTCTACGAAGACGGTAATCGAATAAATAACATAACGATTGTTCTGGAAACATCACAATATAAAATTATATAGGACCTGATTAGCCCATAAGCTAATTAGGCTGTAGCCTAGGACGTGAGGATATATATGAGGTAGAATAGAGCGCTAAAATCGTGTCTTCAAATGCTCTGTTATTGTAGTGAATTGAAAAAAAACTCACTCTGATGACTAATCATTAGACTGAGTTTTTTCCAATTCACTATTAGCCTAGAGTGGTCAGAATACTTGATAAGAGTACCGAGGGTGAATTTTTTTTTACATTCGACCGTGATCGCGTTTCGCGTTTACTCAGGTTATACTCGTATAGGATTTGTGCTGGGCCACTTAACGATGCTCGCGGTCACATGTACAAATCCCATATTAATTCTTAATAAACAGGAAACGTGTTCACGGTTAGATGCGAAAAAAAAATCGCACTCAGTCCGTATAAGCATACGTCTTATAATATTATATTTTATCTTAGATTATATTTTAGATAATATTATAGTAAACTAAAACTAACACAAAACGCTGATTATCTGCGACAGGTTTGACTTTAATAACCTAAGTGATAAATGTTCGTAGATTTTAAAACCAATTTTAATTTAAGTTTACTAAAAATAATTCTAAATTAAAATTAACACTATGTATGTACGTTATAATACATACTTATTTTGCCAATGTCAAACTAAGTATTTACATTACAACACGCGGAAATTTTTCCCAGCGTATATATAAAAAAAAAAACCTTGGCATCAGATAAAGAAGTTTCTTAATAAATTATATTTATACTGTCTCATGTATATTTTAAATCACGGTATCTTCTAAATATATAAAACTCAGAAATTAATTCATCAATATTAATTTAGTAGTGCCCATGGAAAAAATTCCTTAACAATAGATGTTTTAAAAAAATTTATTTAATTTTTTTTTTTAACGTAGCTTAAGCATCCTTCCAAATTTTCCATGCCGGTTCCTTCATTCTGTTTTTCGTTGTTATAATTACAGAGATATGGAAATATTTTTGGTGGTTGCGGTGATTTTAGTTGCGCTGTCATTAGATAATCAGTTTTGGGGTTACCTACGTACGTAACCCCAAAAAGTACGTACGTACGTTATGTACATGTGTGTAACAAAAGTAAGTGATTATACTTAAAGATTTGTGTGTATCCCGTACGTAGAATTCTATGAAAGTAAAAAAAATGTGTTTGGCGCGGACAAGAGCCCCCGTCATAATACTAGTTTACCAATACAAAACACAATTGAAAACATTAGTGGAAGAATCTAACATTTTGCAAATCCAATACAGCAAATCCACATTTTAAATTCAAATAATTTGTCCGGTCCTAAAGCGTCAATTTACGGAAAAGTCCTGCAGTTTTTTTTTCAATGTTAGTTACCCGCTTCTTTCACTCATGTCTTCAATAAAAAAAAACTCTTTCACATTCATCTCTATACATATAAGGTCATTTCTAGTTCCGGATTATGTAGGTAGATGAAAATTTTATAAAATATGTTGAAAAAACACAACATGCATATTAGGTTTTTCAACATATTTTATATAGAAATTTCCTGACAACATCAATTGACACATAATTTTATTATTTTGGTTATGTGATATAAAAAAATTATCTAGGTAACATAAGTTTTATACGGAATCTTGTATTTACAACAAACATTTTAATATCCCAACCCTATGAATCATGAATTAACGTCCAACTCTCAGCGCTACATTTTTTGTCGAACACAAAACGTTTGTTTATTAGCATTATATCTGACGCAACTGAAACGTATATGGAGTCCTTGTAGCCAAAGTGCGCTTGCAAAATGCGCTTATCCTTAAGGAGTGAGCATACTATGCCGGGTCTCAAGCGGACAAATAAATAACTAAATAGGTAGTCCAAAATTTATACGTACATTTTAGTAAAATGTTAATATTATATAATAAATAAAATATAAATCTTAAAAAGATAATTAAGACAGTCTACATAAATTTTAGATTTATTTTAGACTCGTTGATGCCCTCAACTTCGTTGTGCGAAATTTTATATTATATCACAGATATGTTTATCTGTTTTTTTTTACTTTTTACTACTACTGTTTACTGTTCCTGAGCCCCCACAATTGATTTGTAAAAATATTAATTGTACAGACACGTCAATTTTTCTGTTTTAATATATGTATAGATATGGAAGATTTAACTACGTTGAATACATTGTTAAATAAAGAAAAAATTTTGGTAGAAGCTAAAACACATTTTAGAAAAATTTATTTGAAGTTTTTGGTATATCAAGTCCCGAGTGATTTAAAAGTGGTCACTCTGGAGCTATCCAAAAGTACTCAAAATCCGCCAATGCAATGAGATCCGACCCGTTAATAGTGCTATGCGTTGCGCTGAGCCCGGTCCGGCCCGCCACGCTTCATCGAAGTGTGCTTCTAGCTTTATAGGTTCTAAACATCTATTAAATTTTATAGCATGTAATTACTCTTGCGATTTTGTTTAGTTATCGTTATACACTAATAACATAATTTTATAAGCCCCTAAAAATAATGCATGTTCAAAACTTGAGAGAGAGAGAAAAAATTGTAAAACATAGAATTTTAATATGAATAGCTGTTTTAAAAGTTTGCTCAGCTTTCGATCATTTCAAGGAAAAATCGATGAAAAAGCTGGCTTAATTTTAAAATATTTCAAAATAGTATAAAAATAATTTTTTGAAATATGTTTAAAATTTGAATAGAGAATGGAAATTATGGAAACCTTCGTAGTTAGTCCAACTAGCACTTGGCCGATGTTTATTTATTTATTATTATAATAGCCTATGTCACTCTGTGAATGTAGCAATCTGACAGTGAAAGAAATTTTGACAACCGATCAGTATTTTTTGAGTTTATTCGTAACAAACACATAAACACAAATATTTTTTCTTTATTAATAGTGCAAGATTTAAGACTTTTATTTGTGCATAAAAAGCGCCTACTTATTTTTATTAAATAATATCCTTTGATAGAATGTGTCCGATATACTCAACAGAGAAATGAGTTAGTAAAATTAATGGAAATTTCTTTAAGTTAAATAATAAAAAAAGTAAACTTTTAGTATTTTTAATGTTCTGTTTGCTAAAACTGATTCTAAATTTGCTAAATTATTGTATGCCATTTTAATTAATAACATAATTTTTAACATATTTTAATAGGATGGGATTGACATAGTCACTGTGTGTGCTAAAATCCCTAAATTAAATAAGAATTAAAATAATAATAAAAAGAACATACGAAATGGTAATTTATTTTGGAAACTCCCTAAATCCCAAAAACAGATTAACCCGCCTCATGTAATTACCGCGAGTAAACAACAATTAAACATAAAACCCGACGTTAAAAAAGTGTGTATCCAAAGAGTATGAAGAAAAACTTCCGTGACTATTTAGGATCGATCGCTTTTTGCTGAGTTTCACACTTATAAAAGCGTGTTGTTAGATAACTGGCTTTATTCTAAGTCTTTTGATACGGGCAAAACACGGATAAAACGGGCAAAATGCACGTTTTTAATATCTTCATTGTGACCCTATTTTTCATTTCTGCTAACGCCTTTTCAGGTAAGGTGCTTCTGTATTTGTGAGCGAGCAATGAAATTTTCTCGTAAATCTTTTTTCATATTTAAAACATCACAGTTTAGTTACACTTTTCTTTTCAATAAATTCTCTCAGAAAAAAGAATATTACATTATCGGCTAAAATTAGCTTTGATAAAATAAAACTTTAAGTATGTCTCACACATTTTTGAATATTCATTACTTTATTCATATTAATTGCTTTAGATATAACTTAATTACAAATGAATAATTAATAGCGTCGTTGTTAAATTAAGGTTTAATCTTATTAAAAATATTAAAACTTTTTTGTAGTGGAAAACATAGAAAAATGTAGTTTAAAAGATCACGAATGTTTGAAGAGATCTTTCAAGAACACTTTGAAGAGTATTGGGAAGACCGGTGTACCTGAGTTAGGTATACCTTCTATAGACCCTGTGGTTGTTAAGAACTTCCATGTGAACGTATTGGACTCCATAGACTTGAACTTCAAGGAGGGAGTGGTGAAGGGAATCAAAGACTGCGAATTCAAAAAATACTCGTAAGTAGACTAACAAATTTTGTTATTTTCTAAAATATGGTAGACTGGTGGTCAATATAGTTAGCAGAACTAAACTGAAGTTGAATGAAGAGTTTAAAGATACAGTAAAAAACCAAAATTTCATATTGTCTGCTTCTTTTCTGTGTCTGTATTAGTACATAGTACATACATACTCTTATAATGATAAGAGTCTATGTACTGAAACTAATGCATACTCAAAACTAATAGGCTCAAAATATTATAGTCTTAATTGCTAAAAGGATATAGTTTTTATTAAAATATTATAGTCTAAGTTGCTAATGTAATATTGTTTTCATTAAAATATTATAGTCTTAGTTGCTAAAAGGATATTGTTTTTATTAAAATATTATAGTCTTTGTTGCTAATAAGATATTGTTTTTATTAAAAACGGACGGTTATACTTAAAATTAACTAATTTACAAATAACTTTAAATGATTCTCATTCAGAATGTAATATTCTCGAACTAAAATCATATCAGCTACTGAGAGAATGATGGTGTAGTACATTGATTCTCTATAATATCTTCTATATACAGTTAATTTTTTTTCTAGAATTGACCTCGAAAAGAGGATAGGAACCACCAAGATCACCTGTGACCTATCTATCAAGGGTCACTTTGGTATTTCGGGGTCAAGTCCTGCGCTAGAAGGTCTCATCGGCAAAGACTCCATCAAAGGAGAGGGCAATGCTAAAGTCAAATTAGGTAAGTACTGATATCATACTGTAATTTATTATAATTGTAAATATAATAGTAAATAGTTAACTATTTATCATTATTAATTAATAAACAATGGATAGTCGAAAACTGTCGATATTTTTATGCAATCAATGACCATAATTTAATTTCCTTGTTTTGATACATCCACAAATATGGAAAATCATCGTGTACTGTTTATCTAAATGTATATTTTATGTTTCATACAAGGCCAAGCACACGGATGTCAACGATATATTAATATTATGGAAATGCAATGAAATGATGACGTCAATCCAATTGATAATATGTAACATAATAATATGGTTGATATAATTGTATGCAATTATTAATTTTACGTGTACAATGTATTGGAATATTCTTTTCTAAGAAGTTTATAATAAATATGTAAAATAAGTAAAATAAGAAAGAGAAATTCAATAAAAATTTTACTAAGCGAGTAAAATATCTTGCAACCAAAAATTATTAACAATTCAAATTCATCAATCATCAATTTTTTTTATGTTTAAAACAGGCCATAAATAATAGAAAATAGAAAAAAAATAAAAAGATTGGAATATATTTTATGTAGTCTGTGGTCTATGCGGAAAGTAGTTGTGCGGGAATATAGTTTTATCATAAAATACACCACAATACTACCACTGGAATAGGCCACTATAACGGAAATAAGTCACAACCTAACTAAACATTCCGATCCACCCTGCAAGCGCCAGCGACACACTTTGACATAAGCAGAAGATTTTTTTTCTAATGTCATATAAAGGGGTAAATTGGGTATTTACTTACCGCCTGTCGCGTTGCCCGTAGTCGCGGCTGCCTGTCGCGTTGATCGGAATTGTACTTTTACAGCGCAACAAAAGTTCACTCAATGTTTTTTCCAGAAAAACTTTCCCTGGAGTTCACCGTACCCTTGAAGGTGGAGAAGCACGATGACGGTAAACTATACCTGCAGTACCCCGGCGATAAACTGAAGTACAAGTACGACGTGGACAAAGTCACGTTCGCCGCTGACAAGATCTTCATAGGAAAGGAAGATATTAGTAAGTATCCTAAAATCTATGCCTGTTGGGATTTGGCACATAGTTATCCATTACCAAATTACCAGCCCCCTGATGCACGATGGGAATCCGCACGGAAACGGAAACGTTCTCACGGAAACTCCTGGCACTTTTAACAGAAGTTACCGAAATCGGGAACGAATCCGCGCGGAATCGCATCGTGAAACAGGGGGGCTGATGTGTGGGATACACGAGGCTAGTTTTTCAAGCCATGATAGTAAGCTATCTGACGAAGGACATGAAAGACTGTGTGTAAGCACCACGATCGTGCCCATTAAGGATTGACGATCATCGAAGTATATGTAGAGTTTACATAAAATTTATAAGTCTCAGTTCAACCCGCAACCCGCAGAACTTCTGTTAACTTGAAAACAAGCATCGTGGTTGAAGTTCTATCGTCACGTAAGTTAAAAATGGCAACTTTTCAAAAGAGCGAAACAATTGATTGACTTTTGTATAGATCACCATAGTAACAAGATTACAAAATTGTATAAGTTTTTATTAGCTGATTCGTGTTACTGATTAACCTAAACGACGCGTTTTCCGATTTTCTGCAAAACGGCATCAAAATGACTAAATAGCCAACATGTGACTTACGTGGTGTTAGAACTTCAACGACGTTATGGATGTTTATTTATTTACTGTAGCATCCGTGGCCTAGTGGGTAAGACCTTTAGTTCGCACTCGAGAGTGTACAGGTTCGAACCCGGGTGAAGGCGTGTACCAATGAGACATTTCCCAATTTCAAGTACATTATACGGATGCTCATTGCCGTGGGAGGGCCCTTCTTCAGCACGAATGGGCCGGCTCGACCAGAGTGATACCACGGCCTCACAGAAATCTGGCGTGAAACGATGTTGTGTCTCGTTCATTAAGTGAGCTTACCGGTGGCCCAACTTCCCTAATCGGCAAGGCACTTGCGACGGCTCCATGGGCGACGGCAGTTGCTTTCCATCAGTTAACTCGTCCTCTCGTTTGCCTCCTAAATATCATAAAAAAGCATGTTTGTAGCACCAATCTTCCTCCTGAGTTCTAACTTTGTTACTGTCTCATTTTAATTGATGAAAATTCCACCAAAAAACTTTGCATTGTTTTTCTGCGTTTCTTTATTTGCGCATAGTAAAAAATCGTCAAAGCTATAGTACCTAAGCAACATTCAAAATTGAATTAAATCGCACATAATTTATTACTATATTTTTATACCTTGCAACGAAGAGCATTTTTCAAATTATTATTAATACATATTTCATTATGTTTTACAAAAAACGTACTAAAAAATATAAGCACGTATGATGTTTACATTTCGAATTAAACGTTTTTATATTTAGACATTAGGTATAGTTGATTCTAATAGTCACAGTAGGTACTAAAAGATCACGAAAACTTTTTTAAAGCCGGCACCTCAATCACGATTCCTCTAAAGCTATCGGTTGTATTCTTTAATGCAACTCGATCCTTTATAGGCGGATAGGCGGTTTTTGATGTATGAAAATAACAGAACTATTTTTATATTTTATTATGAAAATAACTAACACCAAAGAACTCCAGAACTATGTGGGGGGCAACAAGAACTCATTTCATTTAATTTTTTTTTTCAATTTTGGGCGGCCAACTTCACATGTCCCAGTAACGGTCACTAACCCTCTGTAAAAAGAATTTTCATTTCCGTACAAACCTCGGTTAACAACAAAGTGTTGTTCTGACAATTTGCTGTTGTCAATCGCAGTTTGTTTAGAAAATGACAAATTTTAAGTAAGTGAGTATGTTTATTTGCATGTTAACATGTTAGTAACAATAAGATGATACGAAGTGAAATAGCACACATGTTTTGTCGGATATGTCGAGACAAATATTTTGAAAATGATTATTATTTTAATGACAATATTGTTAATTAAAAAGAAAGACATGGTCAATTGTCGCAATTATTACAAATTATTAATTGTAAGCGTGATTTTCTAATATTTTAATTTTATCCTTAAAAAGTTCGCTTCGCTAGCAGTAATATAGATAATCTTTTTTTAAATTTATTTAATGTCTTTTTTTTTAATCATTTGGTAATTTGTTATGTATACAGCCATACAATATGCATTTTTAGAAAATATCAGTTGGGAATGCATAAATTTTCTCCTACTGACTACTCCTAAGACTGCTACTGCCTAGATTTACCAAAAAACACTATAAACACATCAATAAACAGCATTTCTGTAAGAATTTTTAATTTATTGTGACTTTTTCCAGGTGGCTTCGTGGTGACATACCTGAACCAAAACTGGAAGTCGTTGATGCAGAGCTTCGGGAAACTTTTCATGGACAAAGCCCTAGAACACTATTCGGACTTCGCCAAGAACTTGTTTAACAAGATATCCATAGACAACATAATTTCAGACGACCTGAGTGCTTATGTAAACTAATGTAACGGACTGTTTATATATTTTTCCTTAATAAAAATCCCTGCAAAGTTGTTGTTCTTTGGTTTTGAATTGATTTTGATACTGTTTAAATAATTTGAAATTAATGACTATATTATTATTTACAAAACACTTCGATGGCTTAAGTCGAAAATTATTTCTTCTTTACGAAATCTCCGACCATATGACATAAGCGTTCGATAATATGCTGTCGATTTCAATTGAAATTATAAATCCATGGTCTACAGGATCTAACAATTCTTTACCGTTTAAATACGTAAATATTACATTAAACACGTAAATATTACATATATGAAGTTCAATTTGAAGACAGCAAAAAAAAACAATTTGTATGGATCCAGTCACATAACCTTCCCCGTCAAATCACAAAAATGCATTAACTTTTAGCTGCATGCGTTTATTAGAAAATCACTGGACAATATTATGTATTTGATATCGTTTCTTTTTTAATACTATGCTTGAACTCCTAAGAACTAATGCCATGGAAAGTCAGGATAAAAAAGGCATTAATGAGAAAACTATTAAAGAATAAGAATACGTTAATCACAAAACACATACGCGCATACGCAGATTATGACAATGGTAATAACAATTAACTCCCCACACCGGTTTCAGTGACGGTGGCGGATTTCAATGAAACCAGGCCTGTTACGCAGGAGTAATTTTATAGTGCCAAAGTTTGCGCAGTACACAAGAGCACTCCCTCTTCGTTTACTCCCATAACCCAGTGGGACGGATGACCTACACGACTGGCGAGAGATCAGACGTAGGACCGACTTTTAACATGCCCATTCGACGCATGGATCATCTTACTTGTCAGACACTCAGGTCTCTCATCACCAGCCTGCATTGTCCTAGCCGAACTTGGAAATAACATGTTTCCAACACGGGAATAGAACCCGTGTAAAGAGCAGAGCTCTGTACCACTAGACCACGGAGGCGTTATCCCACAATAGTAGTAACAATAGCACAACATAATACATAATGTGTGATGTCAAAATTGACCCAAGATTAGCTAAACGCAGCAAGCGAGCTCGCTGTACTGGTATACTGCAAGAGCCAACGCCTGACTTTACCAAAAAAAAAACAGAAAATAATAAAAGAAGAAAAAAACTAACTTATAAGAAGATAAATAAAAATTAATAAATAGCAGATAAAGAACTAAACCATTATAAAGGCTTTCATGGCATCGATTGATGTTTACTTTAAAATTGCTCTTATAGTTTGACAGGAGTGCTAGACCTACATAGATAGTAAACGAAAGTATTGTCGATTTTCAGGTAACAAATAAAAAATCTGTAGAAGACATTAAAGTTACACAAATTATACATAGCACGCAAGCAGCGAAAAGTAAATTAAGACCAATCTCTCATGAGAGATTGGTCTAAATATAGGACATGCCTAGGGAAACTTAAGTCTATTCGCCATAATTTGGTTTAAAACTTCTTAAAAAAATGTGAAAATTTGCAAGAAATTTCGCGGCAACTTATTTTGAACTGATCATTGTACACTTAAAAAATAGTTGATCTGCATCTCTTGTTCTCACAGTCAAGTTTATAAATAAAATGAATTGATATAGCTGCATGAGAACGAATTTCTTACAAACGTAATATTCAGTATCTACTTATTAAAATAAAACGTGAATACTATTATGGGTAAAATAAAACAATATATTGTGGAAATCATATTCAAGAAAATGACCTTCGTATTAAAATTATGTAAAATAGTCGTATATAAGAGAAAATTTGCAGATTTTCTGCTTATTTCTATTAAGTAAAAATGACGTGTAAAATGTATGTGGTGTTAATGTTTGCCGTTATGTTAGTGTCGTGTCATGGAGGCTATGGTAATTTTTTACATTTTAGCAAGGCTTAGGACGCCTATGTTTTAATTTGACATAGTATATTCTATTCTATTCATAGCCGTTGGTGTCCCACTCCTGGGCAAAAGCCTCCCCTCTTTTCTTCCACACGTCTCTATCTTTAGCTATGTTTGACCACTCCTTGTCTACTGCGTCTAGTTCGTCGCGCCACCTTTTTTTGGGTCTGCCTCTATTTCGCCGACCGGTCGGTAACCTCTCCGTTACTAGACGCGCCCGCGCGCTAGACATAGTATACTAAACACGGAAATTTCGTAGACCCCTCTATACGATTTATCCTTACTCATTGAATTAGCAAAAATGTACAAAACTCAAAAAGAAAGAAATAAAATTATAATTATACTAGACGATGCCAGCAACTCCGTTGCACCAAAATTTGTTTGTCGTGGGGAAATGTACATTTTTCCGATATCAAAAGTATATTGTAATATATATTCTTCAGGACTAAAAGTATCTCCATACCAAATATCAGCATAATCGGTGCAGCGGTTAGGGAGTGAAGAGGTAACAGACAGACACTTTCGAATTCACAATATTAGTATGGACGAATTGTGAATATTTGAGATTTTAGAATTGAATAATTTTTATGTCTAATTGCTGTAAACAAAAATGGTAATTTGGTTAAAATTCGCATTACGCGTAACTATCAGACCTTACTTTTCATATGGGTAATATCAACAAAAATATAAATAAAATTAATTTACGAAAATATATTTTATTAATGGTAGTCTTGGACATACATTATATTCTTTAAAGCTGCGCGTCCACTGTGTGGAATAGAAGCGTACGTAACTGACGGTGCGTCGCCATAAACGAAATGCCGATGGGTTGCGTCAACTACATTTGGATTTAGCATTGGCGATTCAGTTAATATGACATCCGTCGAATCATCTACAAGAAAAAGATCGCAAAGAGATCATAGAGTTAAGTGTCATATAAAACAGTAATATTATAAAAAGGTTTTTAAGACACAATTCAAAGCAACAAATCCGACCGCTGCGTACGCTTCGATTCCAACGCAGTGGACGCGCAGCTGAACTGTTGCCTCGTGACTTTTTATTTATAGATTTTAATTATTTTTCTTTAAAGATAAATATAAAACATACTCATCACCAATTAAAAAAACAGGATATCATAGAGGTAGCGTTATCTAACTTTTAATTACATCTTTTGCAAAAGTTATGGATTCAACTGAAAAAGCCATCAACTGAACGACCTGGGAGCCAGCGTGATTAACAAACATCCAAACAGACATTCTCATTAATATAAGTGCGATTTCACTGTTCACATATTCGACTTAAACTCTTTTACAGTTGACTCGATAACAAAATGCAGCATGGCCGACGACAAGTGTCTGAACACCCTGTTCCAAGATCTCCTGAGCAAAGTCAGCAAGGACGGTCTACCTGAGATAGGCATACCCCCGGTAGACCCTGTGAAAGTACAGAACGTGTCGGCAGTGGTGCTCGATGACGTCAAGATGTTCATGCCCGAAGCCACCGTGAAGGGTATTAAAAGCTGCAAGTTCGAGTTTAACCAGTAAGTATTCTGGCTGAGGCGTAGTTTTTGTTTATCCGGGAAAAGCAACTACTGTCACCCATTGTAACGTCATAAGCGTTGCAAATGCGTTGCTGGCCTTTTAATCAAAGAATAGGTTCAGAAGGAATAGGTGCAATAGGGAGTTGGACCTCAAGGTTGCGCTGTGTTTCGTCCATTCACTAGTAGGGATACCCAGGTACTTACCTAATGACCCAGGTTTTTACCCCCACGTACCCGGTAAATACCAAGATCTACCTAAAATTTTGGGTAGATAAAACTATAATAAAATACAAATTGTCAGAGAATAACATAAATAAATATATTTGAAAATAAATAAGAGTAACTTAACTAATTTGCGCTCGGGAAAAAATGCTAGATTGTTGGAAAGTTGTGAAGATGTTTTTCAAATATCTATGGGATGTAGAATCATCACCCACGTACCCGGTATATACCCAGTTTGCCCGGTAAATACCCAAATGGGTAAATTGGCTATTTACCTATCGCCCTATCTACTTACTGGACGAAACACAGCGCAATGCTTTTTCTCGCCAGTTTTCTATGAGCCGTGATATTTTTCTGATCAAGCCATTCCATTCGTGCCGAAATATGGCACTTCCACAGTATCTACCGCTACTGCCTACCGATTGTATGGGGGCCGTGTTAAAAAATAATTTTTAACCTTTCCAATTTTATCTTTATTTTACAAAATATGCAAAAAGGTAATAAAGTATACGTAATCAAAATTAAATAATATGCCTTACAATATTATGCTATATTATTTTTTGTCAGAAATATCTGCCTGTACCTAAAGGACACTAGTCAAAAGAGGTCTTGGTGTTAAAACACCACAATTTTATATTATTATTTACGCCACATATATTTTAGCATCGACATGGCAAAGCGTGTCGCTAGACAGAAGATCAACTGTGACATTTCCGTTAAAGGCGCCTTTACACTCTCTGGCAAGAGTTCCCTGCTTCAAGGGTTGCTTGGAATCAAAGACGTCACTGGCAGCGGAGTGACTAAAGTCAAGCTAGGTAAGTCCAAAGCGCTACATACCTAAGCCGCCGTCTTCCTACTTATTGATATAATGTATTTCTCACTAAAAATGACGAAATCATATAATTTTAATCATAACTTTATATATTTTAATTCTGACATTATTTCAATTTAATTTGTACTTTTAAATTTTAGTAATAGTCCTGAATTTTAGTTGTAATTTTGTTTACATACATATTTAAAGCTTAATTTAAAAAGCAATAGATTTAAATAGATTCTTCTTTCTGATAGCGCGTCTAAATTTTTTCAACTTTGTGAAATAATTTAGTAAAATCAGAGCCGGCCGGAGAATATACCGGTTTCGCCTAGTTTTAATTCCATAGATAAATAAAATTGTGTAACTACGTACTTCACAAAGTTGCATCTTATTATAAGATCATATTTGTTATTTAATCTGCATTTATATTAATTTTATTTGTGGTGGAAAATAAATGAATTGAATTGAATTCATGAGAAAATGTTGTCTTGGAAACAGCAATGTAATTCTAATTATTATTATTACAAAGGACTAGCGAGCCCGACAGACGTTATCCTGTCATTTTTATGATGGTTTAATATTTAAAAGACGTAAAATGAAATTTAATCAATCCGTTTTGTACTGTCGGCGTGATTAATGCACAGACAACAAAACAAACTATCGCATTTATAATATCTTTTTCGGATACATCTATATACATATAATAAAACAGTCAAATTGGAGTGTCCATACATTTAATATTTTTACAAAATTATCAATATGAGGGTGCAACATATGTCGACAAAAAAAGTTGTCTGTTTATCTGTTTAACGCGCTAATCTCGGGAGCTCCTGGACGGGTTTGAATAAATCTTTCTTTTTGTTTAATAGCTATTAGGTCTGGGCAACGGTTTCCGCGTGATATACAAATTTTTGCGGGCATCAACTAGTTATACATAATTTACAGCACATGCATGACAAACCAACATCCATCATAAATATACTCTGGTATAGCACAGCACATGCATGACAAACCAACATCCATCATAGATATACTCTGGTATAGCACAGCACATGCATGACAAACCAACATCCATCATAGAAATACTCTGGTATAGCACAGATTGTTACATACAACTTCTATCCATAATTGACTCGTCTAATAGACATTTGCTGTATGCTTCAGCACTAAAGGGGTTCCATATCAGATTTTGAAGTGGTTGTAATTCCATTTGGTGATACAATAAATGGCTTTTACATGTAACCAATTACCTTGATGAATGTAGTATGAGTTCCATTATATTACAGTAATTGAATCGTTGATGAGCACGGCTTAAGCTACTGTGTTTGAATTCGATTCTATTTTGATGTCGAAATAAAAATGTGACTCTTTTTTAGCTCTTTAGATTTTTCAAATTTTTCGTTACTTGAAAATATTTTAAGATCGAGTTTGTAGCCCTACTTTCAAACAGTGCATAGTCTTCGGATTCGATCGAACGCATTAAATATAGCAACTTAAGCATCAGGAATTTGCAATTATTAATAATAATAGTATCAATGGACGCTTCACACCACGTCAGTCTGGTCCCATGCTAAGTACCCGACGAACTTGTGTTACAGGTACCAGACAACGGAAATATATTTAAAACTATTAATACTAAACACATATGCAAGATTTTTATTATATGATACACATATTTAATACACATCCAAGACCCAGGAACATTCAAAAACTTTTGCTCCGTTGGCGGGATTAAAACCCGCTGTCCCCGGCTTAAGCTACCAACGAACTTACCAACTGAGCCACAGAGGTCGTTTTTATACTGAATACTTAATATGTTACATTTTAGTTTGTAGCAGTTTATCATAATTATATTAAAACAGGTATTATTGTTAAGCCATTATATTAATTTATAGAAATTTTACAAATCCTTTGTTCTATCCGCTTACCAATTAAATAGTAGCATAGACTATACTTCTATACTAAAACTATATATTATATGAAATATATTAGACATTTATACATCACTCACACTAGCACGACTATCAAACACACAGAGACATATTAACACACACCCACACACACAGACTCAATAACACACATACACAGTTTCTTATCTGACTTCACTGTTTGTTTCCCAAGTGCTACAATAAGCAACGATTGTGTAAACTCTATATTTAGGGTTGAGGCCTGGTGTTCTGAAACTAGGCTTTGTCCAGATTAGGCACCTGTCTCCCACAATAACCTAGATAATATTATAGACTCAGTACTATATCGTAAGCAATCTCAATTGTGGTGAGAAAATAAATGATTTACGAGTATTTATTAGGAAAGGAATTGAGGCGTAGCGAAGTTGAGGTTCCGGTAACGTGAGCTACGTTACCGGAGCCACAACTGGAAAATCTACTTACTATTACATACACGATACGAGAGTGGCAAGAAACTGAATTCTTGTCACTCTCCGGCTGGAAGATCATGCAGATCGGACTCCCCACACTCCACAACATCTAACCATCAGTACCGGACGACCGACCGGTTGTCGCCCGGTCGGACACCCAAGTACTGCCTTTTTGGTGCCATCATCTCCCATTTTCGTGACCAACGCCATTGGAGCCATTGGGCTTGAACCTTATATTATTGGCGTAACAAAATCCCAACGGCTCCGAAGCCCAACTCACTGGAAGAAAACAATATAATGCGATCACACCAGTTTCTGTGAGGCCGTGGCCGGAGAAATATCTTCGGTCATGCCAAAGCACGACTTCTATTACCTGGAGACTGGAGATTTATCAATACCTGATTTCGTTTACAGATGACATTCGTCTCAGCTTCAACCTGCCATTCAATCTGAAGAAAACGAGTGATAGCACGATACACGCTCACCTTATAAGAGAGAAGGCGACCTACGAGTATGATGTCAAGAACGTCGTATTCGCCGCTGACAAGCTACTCATTGGTGGCACTGATATGAGTAAGTAGTTTTTTTATCTTAAAATATATCGACGGCAGAAACGAAAGTGGCGTATCTCAAAAACTTTACACCAGAGCCAAAAAACTACATTAATAAAGATAGAGAATTGGAATTCCGAAAATAACTCATTTTAGATGATACGACCACTTACAAGTGTGTTTAAAGTTTCAATTTTCTACCTTAATATGTTTTATAATTTTTTTTTTTTGGATTTTTTTGGCTCTGTTTTAAAGTTGGTCATTTGAGATACGCCACTTCTGCTTACTGCCGACGATGTCGTCGGTCTAGATGTGATAACTCGTATGTGCAAACTGTAAAAATTTACAGGAGTGACAAAACTTCTTTTATATAGTCGTGCTTATTACGAACCTAGATGCCTGTAACTTTCTTGCACAAAAACTAGTTTATCCCTTGAAAACTGCAACTATCTGTCAAAAATCTTACTTTTTGGTTGCATATACCCAATCCTTCAGAAAAAGAGAGAAAATCACTATATGTTTCCATATAAATTTCAAAAGACCTTCCGAGTCCTCCTGCATCGCATTATCAAATCGCCACTTTTTTGAAAATGGTATCAAACTGCAGCTATACTCTATACAACAACGAAAAAAAATTCGAAATCGGTCCACAAACGGCGGAGGTCCAACATAAAAAAAGAACATAATAAATACGGTCGAATTGAGAGACCTCCTCCTTTTTTGCAAGTCAGTTAAAAAGTCGGGTTCTCGTTCCTGACGCTATAACTTCAGAACGCATGAACCAATTTCCACGGTTTTGCATTCGTTGGAAAGGTCTCGGGCTCCATGAGGTTTGTGGCAAAAAAAAATCAGGAAACGCGGGAGTCGCGGGTAACGGCTAGTATATATTAGTACCGACTTCGCGAACATTTTTCTCCATGAAAATATTTCGTGATGCTCAAGGCTCGAATTCATTTTGAAACTTGCTGCATACAAAGATTGTTGGTTACGAGCTACGTCTAGAACGACGATATTTTTTATCCTTTATGTTTTAGTTAGCCTTAATGCGTTCTGTATTAGGAAAAAAAAATCTCTACTCTGGGTCTTATATATGATTGAATATGCCACCAGCTCGTCACACCACTTATTAAAATACATCCAAAAATAACAATATTTTATGAAAAAAAAAATAATGTTCTAACTTCACAACACAACTTTTATTTTAGTGTACGTATATAAAATATTACAGTGTATAAAATAATAATTAAATTACCGAATAAAATGAATTAAATTCTTATTTTAATTTGTAGCTTAGCTGTAATGAAATTATAATGTTGACATACGCCCTATATGTCATCTATCATAATTTAATTACAGTTATGTAACTTAATATTCATCTCTGAGTGCGGCAATAATAATAATAATTATTAGTTGAAATAAAGTTTTATTACTTAATATTTTAGTGGTTGTAACATTTTTTATATATTCTACACCATAATTATAAAACCGTACGACTTGAATACCCAACATAAATATAAATGAAACATTAAAAATCGTTATTTACAAACCCGCTTTAATTGAGGTGTGAAAATTTTTTGTAACGTATTTCAATTTTCAGCTAAACTTGTTGTGGGCTACTTGAATGAGAATTGGAAGAAAATGCTGGAAAAATCAGGAAAATCGTTAACGGACAAAGCCATCGAATATTATTTGGAGTTTGCCGAAAAGTTCTTTATAGGGGTCCCGACGAATAAATTCCTACTTGAAGATGCCTCTAAGTACCTTTCCTAGTATAATTTAATAGGTTAATAAATAATAATAAGTGTTATGTTTTATTTTATTATGGTCATCCTTAGAACTGTTTATTTATTTCAATGCTGTTATGATAATTTGGATTCATTCCAAGGAAAAGGAAAAACTAGAGAGAAAAAAAAACGACATTAAATACCCAATAAGGTGAAAAACGACACCAAATACCTAATAAGTGAAAAACGATACCAAATACCTAATAAGTGAAAACGACATCAATTACCAATAAATGAAAAACGACACCAAATACCCAATAAGTGAAAACGACACCAATTACCAATAAGTGAAAAACGACACCAAATACCCAATAAGTGAAAAATGACGGCAAATACCCAATAAGTGAAAAACGAAACCAATTACCAATAAGTGAAAACCGACACCAAATACCCAATAAGTGAAAAACGACACCAAATACCCAATAAGTGAATAACGATATGTGAAGTTTTATAGCTTTCACATATCGTTCTCGTATTATCTAATATATAAAATTCTCGTGTCACAGTTTTCGTTGCCATACTCCTCCGAAACGGCTTGACCGATTTTGAT
>JAOTAV010015337.1:0-14864 GCA_026546445.1 Cyclargus thomasi
TTATAAAGAAGTTCTATACACCAGAACATGATAATGATTCCGTAGAACGAAGCCAAAATGTAGAAAACTGTCGGATAGTTCCCCGTCAACACCAGTACTGAATCTGAAACAAAATTTAATACTGTAATATTGTGACTTCACCACGAGTTTGAAGCAATAGTATTTCTCGGTTCTCGATATCGACTACGTAAGTTTTTAGTATGACAAAAATTTAAGGCGCCTCTAGCGGTAGCTTGTGTAACTAAATTTGCCATACTGAAAATTTCACAACGAAGCTAAAGGTCGTGAATATTATTTCACTAAAAATATATCATACATAAAATATTAAGCTTCACCATTTCCTGATCAGATGAAGTATACAGAATCTGTCAAATAAGTTGCGGTTAGTCTATCTGACACTTACCGGAATATGGCGAAACAGGCCCTTAGTAGAAGAATTCAAACTGATACTATAATAAAAACTGAAAAAGAAAGGGCGGGTCCTATTTTTTTTCACACCATACGGGTCACATTATAAAAAAAGTTTATCACACACTTTACTAACCTATGACCGGTGTAAGGACTAAATTCAATATCCCCGTCATCAGCATAACGATGCCAAAAGCTGCACTAAACCTCTCCGTGCCTACTGCCTCAGCGACCACTAACGGTGTTAGTAAGACAATACTGCATCTCGGTATCCCCATCAGGGTTAGGAAGATCAGCATCGTTGTGGGATTATCCGACCACAGCATGCCTGAAAATTTTCAAAATATATTTCAAGGTGACATGGTAAGACCTTTGGTTTGTACTCGAGAGTGTGCAGGTTTAAACTCCGGTGGAGGCGTGTACTATTGAGTCATTTTCCGATCTCAAGAACATATTAAATACGGATGCTCATTGTCGTAGGAGAGCTATGCTTCCAACGAATGGGCCAGCTCGACCGGAGTGACACCGTGGCCTCACAGAAAACTGACTTGAAACGGCGTGCTGTGTTTCGTTCAGTAAGTGAGTTTACTGGTGACCCAACTTCCCTAATCCTATTCCTATTCCCTAATAAAGGCCAGCAACGCATTTGCATCTCTTCAATATCACAAGTATCCATGGGCGACGGCAGTTACTTTTCATCAGGTAATCCTTCTTCTCGCTTGCCCCCTAAATATAATTTAAAAAGTTTAAGAAAAAATGGACAACAAAGTTCGGCGATTATGTAATGGCTGCAGGACACAGACAAAATGGCGTCTCGTTACTTACCAATTCGTGAGAACAACGCAATTACTAACCCCGCCACGTACAGCTCGCGTTTGCTAAGCTTGTTCAGCCAGTAACTGGTCGCCACGAACACGATTTTGGTTACAAAGTCCCCATACTCCTGCAGAGAAATAGCCCATGCCGTTTGAACCTGGAAATACAATTAAATACATTAGTGGAAGAAGCGAGTAACTAACATTTTTCAACCTTCAAGTAAATACTCATTTGTCTAAAATAATAAAATCTTCAATTGCGTCCAATTATGTCTTCAATTGCGACTTCAAGCTCATAGTAACTTCAGCTGTGCCCGGAATACACAAGGCTAGTTCTACTAGCTTGCCAGGACAGTTTGAGTCCAGGCGCACATTACCCGGATTTCTGATCAAAAAATTCGGACGCAAAGCCAGAACACACGCTGTTCATTATGAAACCATCCAAAATTCATGTGATAGGCCTTTTCATGGTATCTGATAAAGTTCTAATTTCTTTTGATCACAAATTCTGGAAATATGGAACTAGCTATCCTAGCGTGAAAAAATTAGATTCATGTCTCCCGAGCATATCGAATTTATGTACTGCTTATGTAGCTCTGAAATTTATAATATCAAATCCTAATAGAATAGAATTTAGGTTTTGTTAGCCTAAACGTACCATTTCATTTACGCACCGCGACTCAAAATGAAACTTACAGTCTCGTGGTCATAAAAAGGCATTTGATTTTTTTTGGTCATGCTTACCGCTGCAAAGGTCGAAAAGTTTTCTGTACTTTAAGAAGGAGTTCTGTACTTTAAAAAGTTTTCTGTACTTTAAAGAGTTCCCTAAGTCTGCGGGCGCGTGTCCCTTATATGTCGGCGGCTTGGGTACTGCGTAGTGCGCCTAAAACTAACTTATACTCTTTCGTAACTTAACCAGGTGTAAATAATTAGTATAACCTAAATAATTTGGTACAAACAAGCTATACTCAAAACCCAGCGTAAAATCACGCTACGCCTCATTAAGTTAAAATTGCAGTGAAATTTAATACCATGTTCCAGCCCATATTGTGGAGTGCCCGTGGGAGCATGTTGATGAATGTGGCATCCGCGAACCCCGCCAGCGCTAGTCCCAGGGGCGCTATAGACAGTAGAAACTTCTTTCTGATCATTATATCAGTGAAATCAGCTAAAAATCTGTAAAATTGATTTTAGGCAGAAATTTTTAATATTAAACTTGGATAGTGCTAGATTGTAGAGAGTATATTTGGTTACTCTTAAAGTATTTAGCGCTGGAACCGTAAATTTTCCAATACTAAAGATTATTATACCTATAAAAACTTAATGTGACGTAAAAACTTTATTCGAACAGCAAAGATGACAGAAAAATTTCGAATGACCGACCGGTCAGCAATCCCATCACCCATTTTCAAAACTACCGTAAAACTTTCCAGGGTATGTTTTGAGCACCGAATAAGTTAAGTTTATTTTATTTTATGTATTTCCTGAATTTCAAATTATCTTCAAATAGAATTTCGTCTAAATAGCTTCTCCAGCGGGTTAAAGTCAAGAGGAAATATTTTATCATTTATCCATCACATTTTAATTTAACTATCGGCGATATTATCACAACATCAGAATTGGTTATCCGTGGTAACGGTGCGTTTTTCCTAAATATAAGCTTACGTAGTTTTTACGGGCCTATAGCACTTTAGGCAAATAATTGTACACAACCAGCTGTTCCCCCCGCCTTTCCCCGCGTGAAATTCGAAATCTGTTCATGCGTTCTGGAGACATAGCATCAGAATTAAAAACCTGACTTATTTTTTATATAATAGGTAGTTTTAGTACAATAAGTCTTTAGGCAAACAAGGTTGAGCCCTAAGCCTGAAGTAAAAAGTAACTAACAATGTAAGAATCTAAATATATAAAAGTCAAAGTTCCCTGACTGACTGACATAATGACCAACCAAGGCAAAGCACAAACCACTTAATGGATCGAAATGAAGTTGGCATCCGCCAAGAAAAGAATTTGATAAACTCTACCTTACTCTGCTACGTATTAATGCAAGTAAATTCGTGTAAGGCTAGTTGTAATGATAAGTTTACTCACTTGTCAATAAGCTTTCTCCTCCAATCTTTATTACATTTTAATTTCCTACATAATTCACCTTGTTCGTTCATTTGTACCTTCTTGTCGTTCAACAGAACTTTTAACTCTGAAAACAGAAAAATAAAACCAAATAATAATATATGAATTCAGGACTTAATCAGGTTTGGGTCCCTAAAATTCGATTGGGATCTAAGCATTTTTTTAAAACCTTGGTACTTTCCAACGGTGAGCGAATTAATGCAGTGGAATAATCTCATCTGTCATCTGACTCGTTCTTATGATACTGCAAGCCAGTCAAGCTTGTAGCAGCATCCATTTTGTGTCATGACTTTTGGAGTCTTTCACAATGTGTTGATGATGACTACTACCCCTGTTCAGCCTTAATGAAATACTTTTTCATGCACTATTTTCACTTCACTTCGATTTTACAAATTTATAACAAATACACGACCGGTTTCAACAAAGTTATCAAGGGTCTTAACCGGTCGTGATTTGTTATATAAAAGTAAAGTTACTTTACACCGACACAACAAAAGTAGAGGTAATTTGCAAGTATCGGTAACGGAATAAATGGTTTGAGCATTTTTTAAATTTCATTTAACGTCATCGGTCTCTGGTACCCGGAACTGTAAATTTTTTTTTAAACAATCTTTACTACAGACTACAGAATACTACGGAAAACCCAATGTTCCTGTATTTAAATTAAAGCTGTGCTTTTCCGCTAGTATTTAATGATGTAATGAGTATTATTAACCAACCTATTTCCTTTGTTTCAGGTAAGCGAACTTTTTTAGTGTGCATTGAAACTGGTTGCATCAGAGAAGCTCCAAGAATCGTGTTGATAGTAACAGCTGACAGAAAAAGCATGGCGCCGTGTCCTCCAAACCTGTCTAGGGACCATCTTATAACTCTCGGTAATACGAGAGTAGTTATGGCTGTAAGTAAAATAATAATAATATCTATGGACGTTTCACACCACGTCTGGCTGGCCCCGTGCTAAGTACCCGAGGGACTTTTGTCACAGGTACCAGACAACGGAAATATATTTAATACTTTTTACACTATATACATATTAAGGATTTTTGTTACATGATACACATATTTAATATACATCCAAGACCGAGGAATATTGAAAAACTTTTTGCTTCGTCGGCGGGATTCGAACCCGCGACCGCTGGCTACCAACACGCTTACCAACGGAGTAATAGAGGTCATTAAAATATAGATTTACCTCTAAACAAAGCATAAAATCTACTAATATTACCTTGAGGTGCTATGTGTTAGTCAGGTTGTGAGAGAAGAGTTATCTATGGAAGTAGCAGCACTATTTTTACTTTTTTCGTGACTTATATGGGCAAGCACTTATGTGCTTGATTAGCAAATGCAATAGTTTAAAAAAATCAAAGGGCTTTGGGCACGAATGGGCCGGCTCGACCGGAGAGATACCACGGCCTCACAGAAAACTGGCGTGAAATGTCGTTGTGCTGTGTTTCGTTCAGTGAGTGAGTTTACCGGTGGTCCAACTTCCCTAATCCCGTATCCATATTCCAATTCCCAATTCCCTCATAAAGGCCGGCAATGGACTTGCGACTTTTCGGATGTCAAGAGTGTCCATGGGCGACGGTAGTTGCTTTCCATCAGGTAACCTGTCTGCTCGCTTGCCCCCTAAATATTATTTAAAAAAAAGCACATTTTTTGCTACATTCTGTATGATATGAATATGTTTTGTTACATTATATACAGTGAGAGGATAATAGAGGCATCTGCTATCTATGCGAGACAATGAAAAGGTCAAATGATAAATAAGGAATGCGAACCTTGTATAGTACGTTGTAGTATAATAGCTTTTAGCTGCTTCGCTCGTACGGAATTCGACAGAATTAGTAAACGAACGATTTTTTAAAAACGTCTAATTTCTTCAAAAATAAAAGTAAGCAATATAGGCTATCCTTTCAACTAAGTCTATGTCAAAAACCAAGTTGATCGGTTGTTGCGCTATGACGTGAAGGAAGTACAAACAAACAAAGAAACACGCTGTCCCATTTATAATATTAGTAAGAATTATCTTTGGACGCTTCACGTCACACTGGTCATGTACTATCGAATAAATGGTATAAAGTATTAACATAACTTACTAACTGAAAAAATCCAGACAGACAGACATCGAAGTCTGAGTAATAGGGTCTCGTACCCAAAGGGTACACCTTTGGGTACGAGCCCAAAAAAGGTACTATTCCACGTTGTTAATATAATATTATGTACCTAATTGCATTTTTTCTGGTAAAGCGTCTATAAAAGCCTACTAAGATAGTCGAATTTAAGTATGTACGAAAAGGGGATACGTAAATAAACGTGAATAAACGTTTATTATATTACTAAAGACACGGTACGGTCGCCGTGCCGTGTGAAATGTGAAAGCTCTTTTAGTTGATAAAGTATTACTCATTAAAAACGGTAACCGTGCCGCGGCCGTATGGATGCAAAAATAGCGAATAAATCCCAAAATTACTCTATTGATATTTTTCTAGGTTTTTTACATACCAGTTGTTATAAAGTACACAATACTAACTGCTAACAGTCTCTTCTTATCAAAATATTGGATGATCACCGTAAAGCAAATATTAAATAGGATTCCAGATGCAAAGCCCTGAAATATTATGACATTACATTAATTAAATATGACGTATGAATATTACTGAAGTGAAAAAAAACAGTTTTAACCTACGAATAATAAGAAGTATAACTCTTTTAAAAATAATATGTCCTCGAAGAATACTGTCAACCATGGTGTCGTAGCATAGCACTAGGTATTCCTTGCCTTGGGTATAAGCACGGCAGCGAGGCGGGGGTGGGTTACCATGGTTACCGGTCACACTATACTATCAGTATGCCGTAAACGCTGACGGTGGTAGTATTCTTACCCGTCCCACGTACCCAGAGCGTGGTACAGAGGTTGTGGTCTAGCTATAGTTCAATACTAAAAATGTTTGTACCTGTAAAACTCCTTGCGTAATAAACAGTAGTGGCATATTTTCTATGAACTTTGCAGACACGTGCTCGCCACTTAGTACCGTGGCCGCCAACAGCGCCAACTGTCTGATTGACATTAGTTTTAAAAGAGAGCTTGTCGTGAACCCTGCGTTTAAAAAGTAAATATGTATTTCACGAGGCTAGTTCTCCAAGCTATGATAGCAACTGACAGGCTAAGTTTTGGAAATTGAGCAAGTTATTTCCTCTGGCTTGTTAAAATTCAACGCGAAATTGTAAAAAGCCAGGGTCGGCAAGACAGAGCTGGCGTGAAACGGCGTTGTGCTGAGAACGAAACATCGTTCAGTGAGTGAGTTTACCGGTGGCCCAACTTCCCTAATCCCTATTCCCATTTCCCATTCCCTCATAAAGGCCGGCAACGTCTTTGCGGCTCTTTGGATATCGCAAGTTTCCATGGTCGACGGCAGTTTTATGTTTTTAATAAACTGAGTCACTTGCGCTATCAAGACAATTTTAACGATACCTCATACGTTAAAATCCATCAAGCTGTTAGGCTGCAGAGAGTACCAAATAATTATATATTTATATACATACATATCTCAAAAAACATGAACCTCCTTCTGACGCAATAATTGAATAATAATATATTAATATTAGTTTGCTCGGTACTGTGCCTGATGGGGACGATTTAGAAGGTTTTCTTTTTATAGTTTTAATACTTTTATTTTAAGTTTGTATTTTATATAATAATCATCAGACAACATACACAGGATGTAAAAGGACCCTTGCCTTTTTAAATGCACGCGACATAGTTGCCTTGTCGTTTTAAGCCCTCATGCCCTACACTAGCTTGGTCCCTATTATTACTGACCCATCTCTTCGTTAGCCAACGAATTAAAAAAAAATACTGAACTTAGTGCATTCGCATTGTATACATTTAGTGTACCATATTATTTTGCAACCTGTGCACAGCGCGTCTAGTGTCAGACACGTGAAGTGTAGCTTATAATGTCTGGTTTACATGTATTAAGGTAACTAAATTTTAACTTAAGTTTAAGTGATTCAACTTGTCACTTGCTACTAAATTTTTTGCTTACATGCGGTTAATAACTTGAAGTTAAGTTAAAATTAAGTTCAATTTTGGTTACCTACGTATCTACTTAATACGTGTAAACCAGACAGTATTCATGTGACACTTCTATATAAGTCCATACATTACTGAAAAATGAAAAGACGGTCACCGCGCTTAAAGTGGGTAAGCACGAGCGACACGAGTCATGGTCACCTTGAAAGCTCTCATTACGGTTCATGGAAAAAGTTTTATATGACACCGCGAGGATGCCGTGACCTTGAAAAGGTACTCTTAAATGCGATATATATTCTGTAACAGTTTGTTGTCATACAAACTTACCAGATATAGCGAAGATAACTGGAGTGATACTATCTAAGGAGGCAATTGCTGAAGCGTCCATATTAACTTGCACATACAGGTCCTTGTACAATACACCATGGTGCTTGTTGAATGTTTCAAATACCACCTGAAACAGACAAAGTACTTGGATGACCTATCTGATGGTTATTTAAAAATACTTAATAAGGCGGGTTTTTCTTCCCGACGCTATAACTCCAGAAAACGCAAAACGATTTCCACAGTTTTGCATTCGTTGGAAAGGTCTCGGGCTCAGTGAGGTTCGCTGCAAAGAATATCCAGGAAAAAATTTTAAGAGAAAAGCAGGAAAACAGAAAAAATCATTTCTCACAGCGCCATCTCTGATACATAGTCGGAGTCGACATTCCACGCGGACGGAGTCGCGGGCAACAGCTTATATTTGTTTGGTTGGATGTCAATCACGCCTAAACCATATGCCTGAGAATTTCTAGATCAGAAAGGATAACGTGTGACCGAGCTACGCGTGCAGCAATAAACCTATAAAGCTTATCTCTAGCTCCTGGTTCGTGCATTAGTGGATTGTCATAAATTCACATGTTATAGTCTTACCAAATTAATCACAACCGCCACCAAAATCATATACCCCCAGCCGCCGTCGGGCGCCTCCACTTGTTTGGTTTTTACACTATTCATTGTACACTAACTCTGAACAGTACTGTGTCGACAATAATGATGCTCTTGTCGTTTATCTCAATATGTATTTGTATAGTAATATCTCGGTGTAATATACTTTGAGTAAACAGTACGGAGATTTGTAGCTCTTCATGTCAAAGAGAAATTATAGTTAATGTTTTGCTGGTCATTGGTATTATGATAGTTTATAATATATACACAAGTATAGTGCAACGCAAGGACAGTAAGCTAGCAATTTAGTCTTTTGAGCTTCGTGTAGACATAACGTCATTTCGAAGCTGCTAAAAACATGTTAACAGGCCTATGATGTTATGTCAGCTATCTCGACTAGATAACCAGACTTAAAACCTGCATTGTCTTACCCAGCTGGGAAGACAATGCAGGTTAATCAGGTGATTGTCTGACAAGTTGATCCACGCGTCGAAAGGACATGTAACAAATCAGTCCTGCGCCAGATCTCTCGTCAGTCGTGTCGAAAGAGTTCTTTTGTGTATTGCACACACTTGCCCCTTTAAGATAAGCCATCGACAAAATTTAGTCTACACGTTTTCTTGATGTCAACCAGCTTATCTTGTCATCTCTATGGACCCTTACTCGTGGGACCTTTTCTTGTGTTTGTCGACAAAATGAGAGATAATTATTGTGTTTTATCTTTAATCTGTGCTATTTTGACAACATTTTTTATCAAGGTTTGTCAAAATTTTTAGAGATAAGCACACCTATGTACTGACACTACGTTTTCTACTTTAAGTTAGTTTTAAAAATCATGTATGTACATAAAGAATAAATAAATAAATAAATAAAATTTTGATATGATGAGAAGAGTTTACGGTTTTTTATTATATAGCGATGGCGATGAATAGAGATGGCGATATTGACAATTATGACTACGGTCGAGAGATAGAGAGCAATCACGTTGGTACATCTTAACCGGGTTGGACACTATAAAATTACTTCTTTGCCTGGTTTCGATTAAAAACCGGCCAACATTACCGAAACCGAAACTATTTTATTTTTATTTGGAAATAAAAACATTTTTCTGTGGATGTTTTCTTTCTGTTTACCATCTCCTGTAGAATGTCTTGATTACAGCATTTCGAAAAGCTATCGTAAGTTACCTAAGGATTTAAAAAAAATGTTTGAATAATGAAGATGGATATACGAGTATAGCTACTCTGATATTTCTGAAAATGATAAATGTATTTAAGTTTTCTGTGATGTGAACTTTGCTGTGGTCGCTAATGACCAAAATGTTAATGCGACCTTAAATAAATAAAAAAAAACATTTGTCATTTTGTCCTTAATTATAACATTTATAAAATATTGCGTGAAATGAAGCATATTAAAATAATCAAAAAAAAACAAATCCATAAGTCGAATTTTCTGATGCAATATAATAATTTGTAAAATAAAATTGTCTTATAATTCTGAAGGTTTACTTAATACAAAATGATATCTATTCGCGTAAAATATGTCATTATGAAATATCCAATTTATTAAAAACTACCCCTGTGAAGGCGTGTCTTGCCATTAGCAATAACCTCGCACCTTTGTTGGTCTCAATTCATTATTACTGCGATGTATGTTAGTTTTTGCTTTATAGCTGTGCACTTATAGGGTCCCGTACTTATAGACTTATTGGTACGGTACCCTGTAAGTGCACAAAAAAAACAAAACCTTTTTAATTTTTTTAATCATAGGTTCTTTGACTAAAGAACCTATGATTAAAAAAGTTTTGGTTTTTATCGTAGTAATAGTTTTTCTTATGCCGGCATCTATAAAGAAAACCGAGCTATAGTGTAAGAAACGGTAGAAGTGAAATTCTAAATTAAGTCCCGTCCCCAGCCGCTTTTTTGTAAAAGTAAGGAAAAAATGTTCTTAACGATATACAATTCTCTTTTAATACAACTAGAGGTCGCCTTGTGGTTGAAATTTTACCAAAATAAAAATAATTCCATTGTTTAGAAGAGCTATAAGAATGTTTCATCTATTTTCAATTCAATCACATCAAATTTTTATTTTAAAAATCATAGACCATTCAACCATAAACAAAAGAGTATTTCGTGTATGATTATTATCGTGTCATGTCAAAATATTGTAGTATGCGTACTATTTTATTCATTAAATATGTAAGATTAAAACATATTTCAAAATAATATATTGGTATTCCACGCTCCTTCATATCAACTATAACTGGGAGAAATTCCGTGCTTTTACGTCTACGCGTCTTTCATAAAAAGGGGTACAAATTTTTCACCTCGCGTATATATACTACATAGTTGATTCTTGCGCAAAAATGTATGTATCACGGGAACCGTAAATTTTCTCGGGATAAAAGTATCCTTTGTGTTGCCTAGATTTTATAGCTATTAAATAAAAAATTAAGATTCATTAGAATCCGTTCAGTAGTTCCAGAGATTAGCACGTACAAACAGACAAATCGACAAACAGATAAACAGACAACTTTTTTTTGTCAATTTGTGTTCTATTACTGTTCCTAGGCCCCCCACATTGATTAGTTTGTAAAAATATTAATTGTACAGACACGTCAATTTGACTGTTTTATTATATGTATAGATAAGGTCCTGTTTCACCAATTTTTGATAAGTACCGTACTGGTTTTCCACAACATGTCTGACAGATCAGAGATCAGAGAAAATAAGTTGTCGATAACGTATCCTACAAACAACAACATCCGACACACGACAAATCGGTAAAAAATGAAACAGGAATATTAACGAGATAGTAAATATTCCTGGAAAAGGACCCTGGGGGGTTATTATAACCTCTTATTCCCAGCCAAGTTCCAGCCAGTCAGCAGTCACGTGACACTAAATATGTGAAGTTTGACGTTTCCTTATGCTTAAAATCCATTCATAGACAGCCAAAATAATATTAATTCAGTTAGAATAATAAGACGTTGTAATACGAAGAAAGAACAAGTCAATTGTTGGCTGTATATTGAATTGCCTGAAACTATGCACGTTTGTAATGATCATAATAGCCTTCAATAGATCTAAAAAGTCACGCTTAAATATTGTGACCCAAACATAATCAACACCGCAAGTAATTAAAACATTTTCCCGCTTAAAAATGTCGGACTTTTCCACCCGGCTGCCCTTCAGACCGTCACAAAAGATGAACTTAATTTTTCTTTGTCAACGTTGAACGGGTTAATTACTTCTCTCGCAACATTAACGTTTTATTTCAGTTATGTTGGAGCGAAAACCGTGAGTTACACCACATTTTATGTAATCTAAACAATAAATACCCACAGTTTAACAATAGTAACAGGACACAATTACTTTAATCGTTACTTCCATACTATTACTAATATTATAAATGCGAAAGTTTTTCTGTCTGTCCGTCTGTTACCGAATTTGCTGAAATGTTGTATGCAGACACTTTGAGTCCTATGTTAAGGACAAAGGATACGTTTCATACCCAAAAAATGTACGGTCCCAGCACGATAAATGAAAAGCGCAACGGAAGGGTGGGCATAATCGAGTAAAGATTTAAAAATATATGAGCCATTGAAAATTAGATTTACATTTATTCCATGATACCATTCCACAAAAAAACGAAAAGGACGTAGCCAAAAAACATAAGAATCGTAAGTAAAGTATTTCCAAGACTCAAAGGCCACAGCAATTTGATGGTTACTACCTGAAAACGTTGGTTGGCGTGCGCCAATGCCGTTTACATACCTTTTTATGTTGTTTAGCGGTGGGGAACCCATGGGGTTGGATCGTGGGGCAGTGGTGGCGTACCACCAGCGCAGCCCCGACGTGCGTGACGGTTTCGCGAACATTCCATACCGCTTTCAAAAACGTTCCAATTTCAAAAGTGCGTGTTCTTGTGATTCTAATTTTAAATACAGTTTAAAATTAGCATAGCGCTAAAGAATTACCTAATTTAATGTTCGTTCGTCGTTTAAAGCGTGACCAAACGGTCAAATCGAAATCAATTTTCAAATAAGAGATAAGATATTTTAATAAAGTTAATCTTACCAATATACAGTAAATTAAAAAAAGATTTTTTGAAATATAGGTTTTCCTTTAAATTATGAAGGTTAATAAGATACTCAATATAAAAGATAATTTTATTTCTCTTTAGGAAGCAGAATTATCTCTAAAAGGAGTCGATAGTATCTCATAAATATTTTGGTATCGAATATGTTTTCTAGTTTCAGAAATCCAAATTTGCTTTTCCAGATAGAATCGCTTGAAATTCGATAAAGAAATTGTCTCGAGTATTACATTTTCAGATTTCATAATATGTTACTGGCGGATTTTTCCCAAATAAACATTTTCGCGTTCGGCTGCGTCCAAATTACTTATTTCGGGCTTATCCTTTGATGAATAAGTTACGCAACCACATTCGGTAATCTTTGAGAAGGGTTTGAAATAATATTCCTTCGCGTAATGTACTGTGACAATCCCTAAGTAATATTTTAGTGGAAGGCAACCGAAATTTAACTTGTGTGTGTGCAAAACTTCATATTGACTGAATGCCTGTTTTACCGCTGTTTTTTGATAGGCTATCCACAACTTTTTTGACGGATTCTCTATACAAAATCTGTTACAAATAGTTGTGGATAGATAATCAGTAAGCGCTGAAACGGGCCTTTAAAATACTAATTTTAGTGGCTTCATTTATTTAGCAGCAGCATCTTTATTTCATCTAATATACATAAAAAAACTTTATAACCAACCTATGAAACTTAGTATAGGAATATTTAAAAGGAATACACTCTTGACTTTCAATCCCGGTGAAACTGTACTATTTAATGTTGAGTGATATGTAAGTGAAAGTGAACCACAATGTTTAGCAGCGGTGATACTCCGTTGATGACTCCCGATGGGTACAGCAGCATATCACAAGGTACATTAATAAATTTCAATTCAGTGGAATTTGAATAAGCAGATAACTAACATTTAAAAAATCCGCATTTTTGCGTTAATTATTTGAAATTTAAATAATGTGGGTTTAGTAACTAAAACTAGCTAGATAATGAAATAGGTAAGTTACAAGATTTGTCAAAATTTTATGGGAAAAAATTATTATATACTCGAAGGTTGCAAAATGCTAGGTTACCGCTTCTTCCACAGATGTCTTCAAAAGGTGTTATATCTCGTTGAATATAAGCACTATATTAATAGATTATAGACATAAACCTTCTTACAAACGTTTCAAACAGAAACAAAATTTCTTTGTAACATTTATTTTAACGTTTTCATTAGCGTAAACGTTTCAGCACGGAGAAAACTAGGAGGGACTATAATTGGTACGCTGTGATTTTTCAAACCCCTAAGTAATAAGATTTTTTCACAAACAATAACGCCCGATAAATTAGTCACGGGATAGCTAGTATTAGCAAAATATATTTTTATTTGACATTAACATCATAAAATGTTTGTGCACTATTTATCAAAGGATGCTAAAATGTAGATAATTTTGATGTCGGTATTTTCATTAGTACAACATATTATCATGTTCCAGTGAGCGCACAGTGACTCGTCTCAGGTGGAATATTACATTCTGAATTTAACTGGATCCTGTTCAAGACAAAGTAACAAACGTATATGTATGCTTCCCACTAAACGAGGTTGTTCGTACAATTTTGATGCTTGATGCTGGGAAATTGCTCGGTAAAATGTGCTCCCTGAATATATATCTGAGGTCACAATGTTATCTTTTCCAGCCGAAACAGCTTTATCGAGTTTTTTGCAACTTTTATGTCTTGTTTACATGTATTAAGTAGATAACTTAATTTAAGTGTATATCCAAACGTATTTAAGTAGTTAAGTTCTTTTGTTGAATTAAGATCGACGATCAACAACGTACACAAGTCGTAATAGTCGTATTGATGAGGTTTTGGAAGAATAAATTATTAAAATACCTACTAAAAGGAGCACGACAAAAACTGCACCCGAATACGCCACTACAATTGTGAATTAAACTAAATTGTACTGACATGTACCTGTTCAAATGTGTCAAGTGACAAGCCCCGCAACTTAGCAGAAAAAATTTAAAAATGTATAATTATCTGGTTAAGTAGTAACTAAATTTTTAGTTGCAACTTGCTACTAAATTGTGTGTTTATATGCAGTTAATAACTTAAAATTTAGTTACCTACTTAATACTTGTAAACAAGACATTATTATTTAAATACGTTGTTTAGTCTTAATATTAACGAGCCATAAACGGCATGGGACAGTTGGTATTAATTTGAAAAAAAATTATTGCTAGTCGCTAGAACCAATTTCTTCTAAACTAGCCCATAGTTTGGAAGAAATTGGTATTCGGTACCCACATTAATATTTTTTTATTATTTACTTCAGTAATATTATGATAGTATAGTCGAAGGCTCTAAATAACAATAATTTTATAGTTAATTCAAGAAAAAAATATTAACGTTCGTAGAGGTCTACGCTCGTAGCAGACCGCGCTACGCGCAATACTGAAAAAGCGCAGCA
>JAOTAV010015337.1:14964-25131 GCA_026546445.1 Cyclargus thomasi
AGAAAAAAATATTAACGTTCGTAGAGGTCTACGCTCGTAGCAGACCGCGCTACGCGCAATACTGAAAAAGCGCAGCACACTCTATACCCAAAATGATTCGTACTTTAGCCCGAGTACAACAAAAAACCGGCCAAGCCCGAGTCGGACTCGCACACGGAGAAAATTGGAAAATTGGAAAAGCTTTCAGAAAAACAGCTTTAAAATAAAAAATAATAATAATAAATAAATAAATGTATTACAATCTAATACAATCCTTAATTCATAAAAAGTTGTAAATGTTTAAAAAACTAATTGGAAAAAAAATATTTTATTAATTTGTCTAGGTAGGATTTGACCCTCGCCTCTTAGGAGCCAGGATAGTAGCCGCTTGGCCACAATGCCAATGAGAGGCGCGTCAAATTTATCAATAAGGGAAAAGCAAAAAGCATATTTGTTGTATAATACCTACTCCAAAATATTTAATTTATTTTGTTTTTAATATTTGCTATGTTCTTGAAATACAGCCGATATGAAGACAGACGGACGGACAGACGAACAGACATGGTAATAGGATGCCGTTTTTACCCTTTGAGTATGAAACCCTGAAAATGGAAGGGTAATAAAAGTAAATTTCTGAGTAGTTAAAGTTTCAAAATTTTTATTACGAAAATTCAATCTGACCATCTTACTACCCCATACAAATTTCCAATATGATATAAGAAATAAATAAAAAAAAACATGTGCACTTTACTGGTCTTGTCTATGCTTAATAACAATAAAGTTAAAAAGAAAATTAAATCCCTGTGTACCACCTGGCCATTCTAAGGTGACTGAATCTGTACGTTTAATTCCCGACCGTTCCAAGGTCACTGTGACTGAACCCTTACGTTTATTATGCACCACCTGGCCAGGGTCACCGTGACTGAACCTGTACGTTTATTGTATGCAATCTGGGGGTGAAGTGTGGCGTGTGAGCGCGGCCGTGAGGGAGCCATTAGCCACCTCCACACAAGGTCGTGTATTCACATAATCACGTAATTCCACCAGACCTCTTTTACTGCGTAAAAGCACCATCATCGTTTATTCTAACTAGATGATGGCCGTAACTCCGTCGCACCGAACTCCGTTATCGCGTGGATACCGTATTTTTTTTCTGAGTATGTATCTATCTGATATAAAGTATTTTATGACATTCCCCGAAACTCAAAGTATCTTTATTCCAAATTTCAGAAAAATCTGACCAGCGGTTTGGGTGTGAGGAGGTAACAGACAGGCAGACACACTTTCACATTTATAAAATTAATATGGTATTGTGAATAATAGATATGGAACTACGGATTCGCAACATTGCATCTCTCGTAAGAACCGATATCAAAAATTCTTTGATGTACTTTCAGAGAAGTTGACTCATAGCCAGATTGCGGATCCAAGTAATTTGGGTACGTTATGTCGAACCCAGTCAACGGCTCATGATTTTGATATATTTCGACCAAATAATGTAGGTCTGTTAACTGGGTTTTTATAATTTAAAAAAAAATAGACAAGCATTAATAATTACTGCCTTAAGATCCAAGGAGCGATATTCCATTAGAGTACTTCTAAATATTCAAATGGCAGCCACGCGCTTAAAAATCTCAAGGTACTTTTACGAAAAAAAGTTGCGCCCCACCTGAAGGATTTAAAGTCCTTCCATTAGGACTGCGGGCGATCTATCAACAAGATATTTTAGTCCATTAATAAAATGTATACAAAAAGGCACTAAGCGCATTGACCAAAAGTTAAAGTCTTATTTCATCGTCGAAGTCGGGGGCTTTTGACAAACGATCGCACTGAAATTGGTCCGCTTTTATTTACAGCTTGTTTCATCTCGGGCACGCGTCGGATTGAATTCATAGCTCGCTCACGTTTCCCTCGGAATTATTTTTCCTGTTCCTCTCGATTGTTTTTTTTTTATATTTCTATAGACAAAGGTTCATTTATTGCGAAGTCAATAAATGCTTTGTTTTGATTTTTAGTTGAAGAATGTTATCGAATTCTTTTCTCGTTGCGTTCAGAAGATTTATAGCATTTTTTAAGTGATAATATATTAGATAAAACAATGATATTTCACATACACTCGGTCATTGCACAGTCGCGGTGCCGAGTAAAGTAGAAATGTTTCAGAAACTATGAGAGATTTCATATGGCACGGCGACCGTGTATCACACTTGCTCACATGAACACGGGCGACTGTGTGCATGTGAAAAATGTCTAAGTTTTTCAAGCACAAACATGACGCGTATACATATCCTGCCTTTTCACTTTAGCAGTTTACTACCTCATAAATGTTTTCTTGAACATAGCCAGTAACTTTACAGCAAAAGATTTAACGAAGTGTTTCATCATTTTTCTACACACTTTGCTTTAGCGGAGAGAACAGCGGAATTAACATAAATTCTTCATTTAACAGTGCTCCCTTATCTCAACCCATTTCTATGCACGATGACTTTTTTACGTGTAATTCTTTGCATAGATAAAAGAAGCTACATAGCAAAAGGGTAACCCCCCTCCCCTCGCTTAGTTATAAAAAGTACGACGCTTGGATACTCATGTGTTAAAACTTTAGCGTTTAACCTCGGAGCTGAAATAGCTATTGTCTGTTTTAATACCTGCCTGTAGGGAGAAATTATGGAACGCCAACTTCTATATATATAGGTAATAACTTATTGAAGCCTATCCAGCCCCAGTAGTAAAGTCATTGAAATATTGTTTAGGAAACGCATTTCGTAGGTAAATGTTGACCGGTCAGGGGCTGCTGTTTGCTTGCAAACACGTTTAAACACGGACGTTGACTTTTCCATAACTGTCTTGTAGGGTGCCTAAAAAAATTAATTATTTAGCTCACGAGTCGCTGTAGAATACGTTTCAGTGTGTCCGTGGCCTAGTGGGTAACACCTTTGGTTTGCAATCGAGGTTTAATTTTTAGTTCAGTTCACTTAAATTTAAACACAAGGGAAAACCCGGGTGCATGTGTGTACCAATAACACATTTTCCGATCTCAAAGTACATAATACGGATGCTCGACAAGAATGGGCCAGCTCGACCGGAGTGATACCACGGCCTCACAAAGAACTAAGGTGAAACGGGCTTGCGCTGTGTTTCGTTCAGTAAGTGAGTTTACCAGTGGCCCAACTTCCCTAATCTAGATCTATATCTATAATTTTAGAACTTCCTAGTTTTAAGACTTTAGTCTATATTATCATCATATCTCATCTGAGCTAAAACAAATTAGCAAAATTTCAAAACCAGCCATAACAACAAATACTAAAAACAAAATAAATGAAATGTTTACCTTTTAAACATTTAATTTATTTTGCTCTCAGCAGCAAGCGTGTTTTTACCAGTTTTTGACACTAGATGGCGCTGCAGTGCCTCGACATCGTGCTATCGCTTCAATAACTAAGTAGACGGTTATAACTGTTCAACTTTCTGAACAAATCTTTTAATTTTTTTGGTCTTTACTGTTACTGAGCCCGGAATATATTTATTTAAATATAGACAAAAATAAGTCAGAATGAAATATTAATTCACAATTAGGATAAGAGAGATTAACATTATAATAATATTACTAATTATGAAATTTCATCTTGCCAGTGTCTTTTTTCGTCTATTATGACTATTTATAAATGAAAAACGATACTATAAAACTTTGCACCATTAAGCGAGCAATAAATAAGTTCTTCTAGTTTAACTGGATATTATGAGTTCGATCCGCGTGCGAAACTGGATTTAGTCTATATAAAATGTAATTTATTTTAATCGTGCATATTTTAACCTTTTGTATTTGTGGTATTTTGACGTTTGACACGTTCATCCTAGTCCATACATTGTTTGTAGTAAGTACTGGCGACACACGGTCACCGCACAAAGCTATCTATATTCGCTCATACACACTTTGCACGGTGACCGTACGGGGACCCTGTGCATATAAAATAGGGCGAATTCATAGAAAACAATTTATACCCTGTGTTTCCAGAACTTGTTCAAATACCTTTCGGTCTCGTCTCGTACATATTACAGCGACTTAGATAAAAGCTAACCGAATCTCAGGGTCGTAGAAGAAAGCAGAAATTAATGATTCCAACAAAGCAGCGGGTCGCTTCCGTGGACGGAAATAGCCGAAGGCCGCGACCCTGACTGAAAGCCACGTGAAGTGTCATTGATAAACAGCTGGTGACGTGCCATGAAAAATATTTTTGTGGTTATCAATACGAGGCGAAAGTTAGAGTCGCATAACGTGTAGCGTCTAGTAGCGACGCCCAATATAATTGAAGACAGAAGTGAAAGAAGCAGATGACTAACATTTTAAAAACTCCGGAATTTTCGAATTTGGACCCGAAACATTACTCGAAATTAAAATTATGTGTGATGTATACCTCTATACACTAGCTAGATAATGAAATAGGTAAAATACAAGATTTGTAGAAATTTTATTGAAAAAAAATTGTATATACTCGAAGGTTGCAAAATATTACTTATTCGCTTCTTCCACTTATGTCTTCAATTAGGAGGTTCACCTCTGAATGAGAGATAACCGACTAGAAACTTAGAATCCTTCTTTTTAGACGAGTTTTGGGATGTTAATTTAAAAGCTTATTGAAAGTTTCAAGCGGGTTATCTCTCGTTTAGAGATACTATACTTTTTTTGTCAACGTTAACGGACTACTATTGGTCACTTGCTTGCTTCCAATGCTTCCAGCTTATAAATTTCTTGTGAGAGACAGTGGCACAAGCTCAATATACGTATATAGGAGGTTGGTTTCTGTCATTCTCCTTTTGTGTTGATGATTTTTTTGGTTATTATGATGCTTTGAAACATTAGCTAAAATAGTTTCAGTGTTTGCTTGTATCAGATTTGAGTTTATTTTTACGTCAAATTTATCACATTAAGTACTAGCTTTTGGCCGCGGCTTTACTCAAAATTCTATATTCACTTAAAGATACGAGCATTCTTGTAAGCCACCTTGGGAAAACTTGTATTTTTCTAAGACCACAAGTGACTTATGTTACTCTTTAGTTTTCATTCAAGTCTATACCAAAATCAGGTCCGTTGGTTACTTCGTTAGGGCGTGAAGGTAGGATAAAATAAACAAATTGATGTAATTCGTTAAGTCAAATAAAATTATGTTCTAAAATAAAACTTGCTCATCATGGCATTAAGGAAAAACTTAGTCTATTGAAATCTATTATTATGTTCCATTGTACGGCCGTTATCGAAAATTGAGTTTGAAATAACACAAAACCCTGAAAACGCCTGACGGGGTTTGAACACGTTTGACATTGACATATCATTATATTGATTTGTAGAGGCCTTGTAATGGGGCGAAGGTGACTCAACGTAAACTCATTACTAGACTAGTTGAGGTGCATGTTGGGACAGAAATACCATGTTTACTACATATATAACCTTAAATCCGTATAGCGCAGGACTTCTCAACCGGGGGTCGCGATGCTCCAGGTGAGAGTGTATGTAGAGAAATATTACTGCCGTTCTCAAGCTAAAATGTCGCTATGTACAAAAAGTAAGTGAATTATGAGCAAAAAACGCCGAATTTTTTCTAAAGGCTTTCTTCTTCTTTCTTCTTGACTTTATAACGGCAATATTAATTTTAATAGCTCGATAGCTAAATAAGATATAATACACGTCGATAGAGCTTTTTTCTAATTACGATGGCAACAAAATGTCAAAATCGAGCAGATGCTGGTTAACGGCATTTTAGTTTGAGGACGGCAGAATACCATGTTGGTGTTCGTATTCATATTGCATACTTCCTTACTTCTATATAGTGCAGGACTTCTCAACCGGGGGTCACGTCCCCTAGGGGTGCGTAGAGAAATAATAGGAGTGCGTCGTTTTACGTAAGATTACATTTCCAAAAAAGTTTAGAACTAGCAAAAAATCACAGCTTTTAAAGGGCTCGCGGATTTTTGAAATTGCATAACGTTGGGTTTTCACAAAGCATTCTATAACTGTTACATATTTTTTACAAGTTTTTAATACAATATGTGGATACTCGCTGATGCGACAGATACGACGATGATTTAAGATAATTATAATAAATTTGTACTACTAACACCATCTATGAGATAAGATGTGCAACTGTTTAGATGAGTTTAACTTTACAGTTGCACATCTCAATTTATTTCACCATTAAAAATCTTCATTATTAAAAATTGCTACAGGCCTATATCGATTTTAAATAAGCTAGTTAAAGCCCAAAGAAATAGACACCAGCTATAAAAATTTAAGCTAGTGATTGATAACCTTCATAATATTTGAAGCTTAAAAGCAGTCAACGTTGTCATGAAAAAATCTTGCGTCTTCTAACTGTCGCCGCTAGTGATGTCATCAGGATATCGATCAGACCTCGGCACGACCTTAATGAAATTTATATTAAGGGCTCGGTATTGAAATAACAAAACACGGCGCCTTGGGTGTAGCCGTGACCGCATATTACCTGCTATGAAATTCTCAATGTCGAAACACACATGAACCGTAAAAGTTCAACCAGAAAATCGATCCAGGCGGGTCCGGCTCGCTCGATACAGCACGGCCGTCCGACCTATCTGCCCTAATAAGCTGCTATTGTGAACGCCTTAGGATTTCGCTCGAAATACGCGACTGGAAAATGTAGTCGTAGTTCCTTTTTGCTTCGGCACTTTTAGGTTTACAGTATAAATGTTTTGGATAGTTGATATTTATGGTAAACGCATCTATCAGAATTTAGAACCAAACGAGCAGGGGACCTAAAATGTCGTAATAGCAATATTGCAAAGGATTTGCTCTACAATTCGTTTTAGTACATTTTATTCAAAAATTTATTTAATTATTTTGTTAAAATAGTTACTTTAAAATAAATTTAAATTGATTGTGAAATCGCTGTTTTGCAAAATTAGTAGTCATTTACAAGAAACATGACAAAATGAATTACTGTTAGCAATATTCCAATAGGTCGGCAGCACGCGTCGAAGGAATTTTTTTTTAAATTCGTTACACTTCATCATTTGCTCGCACCATATCACCCGATTCGTCCAAATTGTTTGCAGTCAAATTAAAAAAAAAACACTTTGCAGTCGCTAAGAGCGTACGAAAATGAAAGAAACAGCAAGAATTAATACTCCCCTTGCAACCTAATAAACTGACACTTAGCATTGCGACTCATAATTAGTTTTATTGGAAGATGACCCTATAGCTTAAGTTCACAATATTTTTGTCTTCGTAATTCCTAAATACACAGTATATTATGCTTATTGTTATATAATATGCTTATAAAGCTCAGCTTTATTCTACGCGTGTTTTCTATGGCGCATGATCCAATCCAAACGTGGTACTCGTGCTGAAACCTGAAACTTTCACGTGTCCTCATTTATTTTGCCTTGAATAATCTTTACAACTCACAAGTTAAGAGGCAGTTAGGGCAGTTTTTCCATACAAACGTCTCCTGTTTCCTCACTGGATAATGGCGGTAAATTTTTTTTGAAATAAATATTAATGACCACTATTAGCATGTCTCTCTGCTTTCTTTTTTTATAATTTAATTATTAAAAGAGATAAAAACTTTTAAAAACCCGAAAAAATGGCCAGATATTTCGATGCCTTAAAAAACATCCAGAAAACGATTTTGACTAGATTATATAAAAAAAGGCAAACATAGGGATATAGCTTAAGCCTTTCTTACATTTTTATTAAAAAAATACTTAAATTGGTAAAGTTTTGGAGGAGGAATCAGGGGACAAGGCATCGTTGATTACCTGTTCTCTTAAAGGGTTTTTTCAATCCAAGATGCAGTTGTTTCTATCGCGTTCTACAGCCTCCCCGACTTGTGGTTAGAGACAGCAATAGATATTACAAACACCTATTTCTCATTTCTCTAGCCGCTGGTGTATCCTCTAAAATGTCGATGTTGATGGCTGCGTTTGACGACCTCTTTGAGCTGTGATGACCGACTTTGTGTTTGAGTAACCTAGTTAACGGTGCGCTTAACAAACTAAAACTATTTGGAGTGAATGGTTCCGCTTACAGTGAGTGCATTAAAATCCATCCCGCAGACTTTGAAAGACTAACACAGTTTCTGTTCCTTTTGATGAAACGCAAGGAGGTTCGTTTAAGTTGAATATTACTACTAAGAGCTTTTATACTTCTGTTTTTGTAAGTATTTGCATGATATTTTATACAATTTATAATCCCACCAAAAACAAAAATGTGAAAGGCTGCCAAGTTCAATAATATGGGAATGCTTCACCTATAAAAGAAGTGAGATCTCAATAAGTACCAAGATCCATACACATACCTCAGTTAAAAATAGTTACAGGAATGCACACTTAATTTTCCGAAGTTTGGAAAGTAAATTCTGAGTAAATATCATATTAAATACCTAAAATTCTAATACTAACAGAAACGCAAATCTGTTTTTTTTCAGCAGTTTCTTGACAACGTTGTTTATTTTTTTTTTATACTTTTTAACGATGTTACTTGGCATCAAAATTACACATTCGTTATTTTCGAAAGTGACTCACTTTTTCAGATTTTTACTTTACTTTGACAAAATACAAACCTTCGTAACGAATTTCAGGTCGGTATGACCATTTGAAGATGTATTATACAGATTTAGATAAATTTAGTTTGTTTTAGTTCCTTAGGGGTATTAGTTTACGTCGGGTATTTTACACCTTTATTATTTTTTAAACTGACTCACACATGGCCATTTTCAGATTTTTTCCTTTACCTTGACTTAAAGACCTACCTCAATGCCAAATTTCAAGTCAATACGACCATTGGAAGTGGTAAAGGTTTTTGATGAGTGAGTCAGTAAGTGTATAGTAAAAATAGCGATTTTCTGACGTCAATATCTCTTATTCACTAGGTGAATTTTGTATTTTAGATAAATAAGAGGGTGTCAACAGATAGGGGAAATGTGATATGCGTAAATAAAATAGATTTTGAGTTATAAGGGGGTCAAAATTGGCCCGAAATGGTTCGTGTAAGATAACGGCCGGTGTGTCGCTTTTTATACTCGAACTTGGCGGACACACGTCTGTGTGTTTAGATTACAATAAAGGTGTTAATTAGGTCGGTACATAATCTCTGTATATCGTTAATCCAATATCTTGTTATCTACTGTGTAAAAATATTTTTTAAATTTCTAAGTACATTAACTTTTTTGTATTTGTTATGAACAAGATTGTAAATAAAATAATACTACATTCTTATAATATTATTAAAAGTTTTGTACAATAACGGATGAGACTGCTCTCCACGACACAGGAAATCCTAGTGTGGAGATCAAGAATTGATAAAAATATTTTGTAAAAACTTAAATCAAACAAAGATTTGTTTATTTATTAAATCTAATGAAATCGGATACTTTTGATAATTAGGAACGAAAATCTTACTATATATAAATCTTTTTTGAGTGTGTATGTCACTGAACTTCTCTTAAACGACTGGACCGATTTTGATGAAATTTTGTGTGTGTGTTCAAGGGGATCTGGGAATGGCTTAGATTCACAAAATAGCTCGGCAGGACAACGTCTGCGGGGTCAACTAGTATCATATATATTTGAATATTAATAGAGGAAGAACGTATTTTTTAAATTATCCATTATGATTTGTTTGATTTACATAAATTGCTATGCAAACATGAAAAAATAAGAAGGAATTATTAAAAACAATTTTTTGCCCGCGGCTTCGCTGGCGTTAAGAATGAATACGCAAAGTTTTTTTATACAAACTTTCATTCCCAATTTCACCCTCTTGGGGGTAGAATTTTTAGATGCTTAAATATTGGTTCATTTATTTTAATCAGTCGCATCTAGGCGACATGAAACTTTAAACTTTATTTCTGAGCTACTGATACCTACCTATTTGAGAGTTTTTGAAAATTCTGTCCCCAAAGGGGCGAAACAGTGGTTAAAAAATTCTATGCGAGTCTGTCATTTCAACATAAAACTTTATTTTTAAATAAAGTTTTATGTTTCTAACATAAGAAATGACAGACTTGCAGATAGAGTAGTTCAGAAATAAAGTTTCATGTTTCTTACTTAAGAAACTACGGACTTTCATAGAATCTTTCAAACCCTACAATAGAATTTTCAAAATTCTGAATATACAGAAATATGAAAAACTAATGTAAAATAAAAATACTTTCT
>JAOTAV010015348.1:0-25119 GCA_026546445.1 Cyclargus thomasi
CACAACGGATAGCAATTGCCATCCAACGGGGCAATGCTATTAGTTTGCTCGGTACTCTGCCTGATGGGGACGATTTATAAAAAGTTTTCTTTTTATAGTTTTAATACTTTTAAGTTTGTATTTTAGAAATATAAAGTTACTTATAGGAATTTTTATAATTACCAATGTTATAACTAACAATTTAAATTAAATTAATAAAAACGCAAAGATATCAAATAACTACAATATCAAATTAAATAAACTGTCATCTGTAAATAGGTCACACTTTTACATTTAAAAAATACAATTATCATTATGTTTTTTTTAGGAAAGTGAAAAAACGTCTTTTAACTTATCCTAAACCCCTTAAATTAAATAAAGATTAAAAAAAAACTTAACCCATAAAAATCTCCTAAAAGTAATTGCGGTACAAAGAAATATCATTTAATCAAGAAGATTTATGTCGGGAGTTTTGAGACAAATTGTTGCAAGGAAGAGTCTAAAATAAAAAGCAAAGACTTTAATTGAGAATGAGTAAAAATTTGAATTCACTATTAGGTCTACAAAGGTGGCATTTCGATTCCCGCAGCACGCAACCGCTAAAATTTTTAGATAAACGTTTTAAAACTTATCCGGGATTTTTAAAAACGTTTCAGTAGTTTTTTTTATAAATAAACAATCAACGCTTAAATATCTAAATAAAAAAGTAAAGCTCTTAAAGCTTTTAACTCCCGAAACTTTTTTATCCCGAAACCTGAGTTTTGTTAGGTGCCCTTCATTGATGGATACGATGGTACGACACATACGTCGTTAGATCCTCGGGCCATTTGTCCACCGCACGTCGTTACCGTCAGTGATATTATTTTGGACAAATAAATGCCCCTATGACAGACGACAGGTTTAATTTTCTAGCGATATTGCTCTAGCGTCCATGCCGTCGTTGATCTGAATTTTGAAAAAGTCTGTAGTGATCCACAGAAAAATAAAACCAGTCGCATACGTCACACAGTTTCATTTTATCGGACGGCGTGCGGTGGACGAACGGCGTCAGGCAGGCCGATAAAAATATTTCATTGTGCCGCCACGGATATATGAGATATGAATATCCTTTTATATCGCCAGCTATAAGCCAGCGCGCCTCGCAATGTTTCGAGAATGTCGTCTGTGCTTGAACCGTATGGTTCTATCTATAGCTATATAACAAAAATCTTGTTCCAGGCACCAACGTTAATTTAAAAGGGGTGTACTCCGTTCTAAAAATCTTGAATTATATAATTGAGATTTTATTTACAATTGTATTAGCTGTTGCCCGCGACTCCGTCTGCGTGATAACTTTCCTCTTGAAAATTTTCCTGATTTTTTTGCTACAAACCTTACGGAACCCGAGACCTTTCCAACGAATTTGAACCGTGGAAATCGGAATTGTGGACATTATTATTTTTTTATGTATGTTCACCTAAAGCTACGCCGTTTGTGGTCTAGGTTTTTTCTTTGTTGTATAAAGTATTGTTTCAAAAACGTTCCATGTTTACCATGGTGGTGGCTGATGATGAAAACCTTGAGTAATTAAGGGAACTCCATGAAATTTGTATGGAAGTATATAGTGATTTTAGTTTTTTTAGAAGCATCCCAAATAAATACTACCAGAAAGTAAGATTTGGTACCAAGGTTTATGATGGTTCCGAAGGTGCTGAGAGAACTCCGGATTGCTTATAGATACAAGTTTGGGGGTTTCGGCGTCGTTTTAAGAACATTTAGCAAATTATATTCATTATCATCATCATCACTCCCATCTCACCATGCATCATCACATCATGTGTCTAGAACACCTTAAAACGGAAACACATGTAGATTTTAGTTTTTTTAAGGAGCTCCTGATGCCACAGAGATAGAAGTTTGGGGTTTCGGCGTTCTTATAAGAACTGAAAAAAATGCTAATAATCAAATTATATTATCATAATCACTACCATCATCACATTATGACCCTGAACACCTCGAAATGTATATAGAAACCTATGACAGATTTTAGTTTATGAAGAGAATACTGAGCAATGTTGCCTTTTTTGTAGTATTGCTCTGTTCTTCCCAGATAGTATAACTAGATATCATACCAAGATACACCATAGTTTCTACTGTGCTGAGCGAAGTTTAAATTCCTTATATATACACAAAATTTCGGGGGGTTTCGACGTTGTTTTAAGAACGCAACGCATCATCAATACAATAGCAAAAAAATTAATAATTATTAAAAACTAAATCAGTTTTTTGTTTTTTCATGAAACCCATACGAGTGAAATAACTATGGAATAGTCTTCAGAAACCGGCCAAATACGAGTAGAACTCGGGCACAAAGGGTTCCGTGCTATATTAGAGCAAATATAGGTAAAAATTGTTTCATGCGCTGTGTGTGTTGTGTTGCTCACCTTAACTATTAATTTTTTTTTTAATTTTATTAGTGATTGGTAAAATAGAAATACAACTTAGTGTTTTGTGAAAATTTCAAGCGCCTTCATTTTTCCATTATTGTTATGGGACAAAAATAGCAAAAAATCACTTTTGTTGTATGAGAGCCTTTATTAAATTTATTTTGTTTTAGTATTTGTTGTAATAGCGGCAACACAAATACATAATCTGTAAAAATTTAACGCTCTAGCTTTCAGATGCGTAGGGGCCGCTCGGGGCGGAGGACAATTTTGCCGCCCCCTTATCTTATTAAGGCCATAGCTTTTCAATTTAATTGTACAATTTTTCACAAACATAAAGAGCGATTTTCATTCGCGCAATTTTTTTCTATATAATTCTTTGTGATTTTTTTCTGACACTGCAGATACTCTATAACTAATCCCTTTATTCATAACAATATTTAAACAGTGTTTTACTGAACAGGATTCGCCGTCCCTTTCTGTCATGTGACGATTTCAATGTTCCAAAAAAGGACAGAGAATCGTGACAAGTTAAACACTGTTTAAATATTTCTTTGAATAAGTAATAATTATAATCGCACTAATCGCGGTTTATAAACCACAGTACGGACACGATTTAATTTTAAAGAACTTTTTGGCAAGAATTGTCATCATTATTTGGCATTTACTGAGGGAATTTCCAGAACTCGTTACAGAATAGGTAACAAAATATTCTCTGCTTTTTTTAATGGCTCCCAATTTATAGTTGTGTTAGAAATATAAAATGGTCGAATATTAAGAATATTTTAATATTTTCTGAAAATTTGAAAAGTTCAATTTATGAAATTTTGCCGCCCCCTAAAAGGTGCATCTAGGGCGGGCGTAGTTTTTAAGGGGGCGATACTATTCCAAAGTGGAAAAATGTGTGTCCCGTCCCTCTTATTTCTAAAATAATAGAGTGAAAAAAAAAATGTATAACCCTTCATGAGCGAGTCCGACTCGCACTTGGCCGCTTGTTCCCGGAACGAGGTCCGCATTTAACAATTTCTGGTGTCCGAAAGCAGAAAACGAATTTGGAAACCTAATACGAAATACGTACGTTCGCGACGGGTCATAAGCCGTATTGTTACATATTCTGGAATCCACTGGAGTATTCTAAGTCTAACTACACGTGTACAAGTCGCTTACAAGCGATCCCTGACAAGTAATATCAAAGTTTGAACTGCAAAGTTTGAATATAATGTAGCTGTACAGTTTAATTTTAATATCATAAATGTTGCCGTTGAACCAATTCTGGTGAAATATGTTTTTTTTTAAACACTATATAAGACTGTGTTGCATATGTGTCGGATAGGCTATTCACGACTTATTATACAGATTGTCCATTCTTCATTTGTTAAATAATTTTTGCTTAGCCGCACGCTTCGATTAAATAATATACGGCTCCTATCAGGAAGCCATGCAACTCATAAAATAATATTATTATAATTATTATAATATTTTAAGAGCCTGTTACACCGCTTACTAATAAAGTTTCTGTTAGGCTATCCACAATCTTTGTCCATAAATAATAATTTTTGCATCGCCAAGTTGAGAATATTCCCTCTATGATCTGTCGGTTGGGTTTGACTACAAACTTGGATCCGCAATCTGGCTCTGTTTAAACTTCTCTTTTAGTACAATGATCAGCCTAAATAGACCTAACCAAACTTGGAAACGCAAGGACATGTTGGTTAAAAGATATTGTAACCGTACACAGATTCCTCTAAGCTGCCAAAACATTTGTGTATATCGGAATGGGTCACAGTCCACGGATCACCATTCTGTCAATTCTCTATATTGATGCGTGGGGTTCAATTAACCTCCCGTGTAGGCCGAGCCCGAAACAACTGCGCGATGGGGCAGAAAATACCCTTGTTAGTGTCATACCTAAATACGGATAATGCCTGTACAGACAAGCGGCGAGGCGTCGCCAGTACCCAAATGACATCGGATTTGTATACGAGCTTGTATGGAAACGTTTGATTTAAATATTTGAAAATGGATTTTAAACTATCCCGTATATAAAATGCTTTGTCTTGAACTATAATGTGCCTTTAGGAATGAACCTACGGAGTAAAAAGGGGGATTAAAGTTAGGTTTATTGTAAAAGAACGCGATTCCGTGGTCCGATGTGGTCTTGTTTGATACATTTCATTGAATATTTAATTCATAGTTCTTTGAATCCATACTAATACTAGACGAATAATATAATACATACGAATAACTCGAAAGTGAGTCTGTCTGTCGGCGTGTCTGTATGTCACCTCTTCACGCCCAAGCGCTGAACGGATTTTGCTAATATTTGGTACGGACATACTTTGAATCCAGGGGAAGGATATGTCCTTCTTTTCCTGGATATGTTTAATTCCGGGAAAAAATATGGCCCCAGCGTAATAAACGAATTTTGGCGCAACGAAATTGCGGGCATCATCTAGTAGACCATATTTTAGAATCGTCAAAGATTTTTAAGGACGTGCAGGTGGGTCGCCTGATGGAAAACACCTGCTTTTCGCTGCTGCACATTAGAAGAGTAACAAGCGCGTTGCCGGCGTGTTTTTAATAAGAATTAGGCTAAGAGAATAGCGAAAAGGAATAAGGTGTAGGGATCGGAGATTGTGGCCTCCGATAAACTTACTCACTCAACGAAACACTGCAAGCGCTGTTTTACGTCATTATTCTGTGAGGCTGTGATATTTCTCCAGCAAGTAATTGTGTTATTGTCCGTTATCTCTGTGCCACCCTTTTCTCCAATGCTGGGCGAATTGCTGCCACTCTCTGGCCGGCATGATGATGATACGCGTTCCTATCCAGCTGCCTGATCAGGTGGCACCCGTTCACCTTTTCACTTCTCCAATCCTTGCGCTTCGATCAGCGCCCTAATTTGGGACGCTCTCTCTTTTTTTTAACCCACCCCACCCCCATTACCCACACAATCTCACAAATCATTGCATCTTCTGTTTCGCCAGGATTATCACAATATGAAAACCCTTTGATATAATCTCAGAGAGCCCGAGGGATATGCTACAGTCTTAAGACACGCAACAATATCAATTAAAAGAAGATAATTTAATCAGGAGAAGAAGTATTTTTTGTTCCGTCTTCCGTCTTCCCTGTAAGTTGTGATAGAACTCTTCATGGCACAAAAGTTCCTAGCACTATGCACGGAATCACCAGGTTCACAAAGTAGGTTATTATAGAACTCCTAGTGACTTGTAGGACTACTAACTAGGCTTGTTGCAAATCGCCCCCTCAAAAGAATACATCATGTGCCCTAATAAAAAATTTCGCCAGCCAAAAATAATTTCCACATTCAGCCGTTCCAACGCTAATATTATTCTACATTACTCTATATTAGTGAAGATGTTGATTGTTTATTCGACTAATTGACTACTCCGACGCCACGAAAGCTGATTGGAGTGCTTATTAATGTTACACATAACTGTTATCATTATGATATGTTCCGCTGATACAGGCGTGCTATTACTATCTATAACTAGCTTATTATCCCAATTTATGGCTGACAGAGTACAAATAGAGCAACTTGATGCCATTTTTGATTGAGCTCCTAATTAATCTTGCGTATAAAACTGGCTTGGTTACGCTCGCGTTAAGAAGTATTTTTAACCGACGTCCCAAAACGAGGGAATATATGTTTGGCTTTACATTTATTTTTGTATGTTCAACAATTACTCCGCCACTAGTAAAACGATTTTCAATTTTTTTTCTTCTTTGTATATGATATTACTTCAATTTTGTCTCATTTCCCCAAAAATTGTGATCATCAAGATGGAATAAATGACTAATCGAGAGAACTCATGGAAATTTGTGTCAAAACATATAGTGCTTTTGGTTTTTTTAGAAGCGTCCTAGGTATATGTTACCATAAAGTAAGATTTGGTACCAAGTTATAGGTACCATGGTTCCGAAGGTGCTGAGAGAATTCGTGATTCTTTACAGATACGACTTTAGGGTTTTCGGCGTTGTTTTAAGAACTGAAAACATATGCGACTACAATATGAATAATATTCATAATCATCATCATCACAAAAGTGGTGACCTGATGATGGGATCCATAAGTAATCGAGGGAACTCCTCGAAATTTGTATCGTAACATATTGGAATTTTGATTTTTTAAAGCGTTCTAGGTACTTGTTACCAAAAATAAAATTTGGTACTAAGGTATACCATGGTTCCGAAGGTACTGAGAGAACTCGTGATTCCTTACAGATACGACATTTACGCATTATGACCCTATTATACCCCAGAACACCTGAAAATTTAAAGAGAAATATGATTTAGGTTAGGTTGATTTTGTTTTCATGATAAGTATCGCTTAGTACCAAAAAGAAAGATTTCGTATTAACGTATACCAACCATGGTTTTCAAGGTGTTAATGAAACTCCTTATTCTTTAGAGATAAGCATTTGGAGATTTCGGCGTTGTTTTATGAACCCAAAGCATACGCTTCTAAGCAAAATTATATCAATGATCATCGTCATTGTGACTATGGCTTTATCAATCAAGCCACCATTATTCAAGATAGTCGGTGAGCTAGGTTGTTGGGTTCACCCTCAAAACACATTTTGGGGGTAGAAGCCTGCTGGCGGCTAAGGGTTGCAGTAGAGCGCTTTATTAATAGTAACATAATACTTAGAACGAACAAAATAATAAAGTAATAAATTGGAATAGTCCTGTGCCGCCACTGCCCATTCCCTATTCTTTCATAAAAAGGCAATGCACATGCTAGTACTCTTCAGATGTTATGAGTGTCCATGGGCGAAGGCAGTTACTTTCCATCAGGTAACCCGTATGCCCGCCAAAACCCAAGAAGATTTTTTTTAGCCTTATATAGGCGTTTTCGGCTAGGTTTCTCATAGCCCGGCCGAACTGTGCAGGTCATCTTGCTCTGAATTCACTTCTTTGAAAGAACTTTCATCATTTTATTACATTAAAATTACAGAACCTGCTCGTGACTTCAATTAGTATTAACTGAGTATCATTACTGAAGTCAATTAATTAAAAACCGTCTTTGTTATTAGGAATATACATTTTTTAAATTAAAAGTAACATTTTACTTTTGAAACCGATTCAGGAATCTTGACATCGTTCATTAGGTAGCAAATAAAATTATTCTTAAGTAAAGACTTTGAATAATTTTTATTACTAACGAGATACCTTGTATTGCAGGTCTTAACCTAAATATGAAATCCTTTGATCTGGTAAACATAAAAAATAAAATACGCCCCTCTATTCTGTCTGCCCTTTTCGTTTCTTATTTTTAATAATAATAATAATAATATCTATGGACGTTTAACACCACGTCAGTCTGGTTCCAACAACAACAACTTACAGGTACCAGACAACGGAAATACATACATTTAATACTTTTTATACTATACACATTATATTTAAGATTTTTTAAAATGATACACGTATTTAATACACATCTAAGACCCAGGAATATAGAAAAATTTTTTACTATGTCGGCGGGATTCGAACCCGTGACCCCCGATTAAGCTACCAACACGCTTACCAACTGAGCCATAGAGGTCGTCATATTGATATTGTATAGCCAATATTTTAAAAACTCCACACTTATACTATAAAGAATTTATTCCAGTGTTCTATTTCCGCAGCCTATTACGTCATTAAAAGGCCGTTAACGCACTTACTACGCCTCTGATGTCACAGCTTACAAGTGTCCGTTGGCAACTACTGTCGCTTCCCATCAGGTGATCCGTCTGCTTGTTTATCCCCTAATTTCATAAAAAAGTACTTTCGTCTTTGGTAGACGCACGGTTACTTGAAAGTAATGGCAAAGTGCCAAATCCTTTTCTATATTAAAAACATCTTTGCCCTTTATTAAATTAGATATTCCCGGGACAAACATCGCGCGGAGAGAGCAAAACTGTGTTTTTGTCAGACGTCAAATGAAGTGAATACATTTACATACATCAGGAACTACAGCCAGTTTCATTTTGCCGGTAAATTATAAATTGTTTCCGAGCGGCTTCGCTGTGTACCCTGCATTCTTTGACGTATGTGCCCAATTTACTTTGAGAATGGCTGCTCAATATAATATATCTGTATCTACTTTTTTTATATTACTTTTTTATTTGAAAACAAAAAATATGCCTTCGATAATGTAGCTTTCTATAAAAGATTTTTCGAATTTGAATTTGAAATAGGTTCAGTATGCATACACTGCTTACCTCTGTAATATTACTAATTATTATTTTACTGGTACAATTTTTTTTATTTCTTTGCGCATTAAACTCTTGCACGATGCACCTTGATATCGAAATATTCCTTAATCTTTACTTAAATCTAATGCCTTCATGGTCTAGTGGTATAAAGCTCAAATCTAAGCTCGGAGGTCGTGGGTTCGGTTCCCACGTCGAAAATGTTATTTCCAAGTTTGGTTTGGACAACCCAGGCTAAGCTGGGCGTGTAAGAAGTCGGTCCTGCATCTGGGGGGACTTGACTGGGAATAAGAGATCATAATTACCCCCCTGATCTCTGGCCAGTCGTGTCGATCATCCGTCCCACTAGGTTATGAGGGTAAAGGAAGAGAGAGTACTCCTGTGTACTGCACACACACACATGGGCACAAAATTACTCCTGCGTAACAGTCCTGTCCCCTGATTCATCCGCACGGAATCGTTTCTGATTTTGGAAACTTTTGTTAAAAGTGCCAGGACTTTCCATGAGAACATTTCCGTTCCCGCGCGGAATAGCACCGAGAATCAGGGAGCTGGTTTCTAAGAAGCCGGTCACCGTCACCGAAACTGGTGTGGGAGTTATTATTATTCCTTAATCTCTGTATAGACTCTCGTTTGGTCACGGGTCACGAATACACTTTGATTGACACTATAATAATTATATTATAGTGTCAATCAAAGTATACTCGTTATTGATTGCAATAAAAAATGCAAGAAAATTGTTGTTTATTATCGTTTGTATCCAATTATATAATAAAAATGTGATTGCTGCCAATTAAGAGTAATACAGTGTTACAAATATTGTGTTACCTATTAAAATAATTGTCGAATAAAATATTTAACATACGTAGTGTATTGAATTTATCGATGGTTGTTCCGATATTCAATTATAATTTATAATAGGTTAAAATGTCGCTAATTTTCTTTGAATTCCAAGGAAGAGTTATACAACGTAATGCTACTGCTTTTTGAGGCTAGAAAACTTTGTCGTGGCTTGCGCGCACACTGGACTGGTTTTCGGGAAAAGCAATTTGTATTATTTGGTACGAATAATAAGAACTAAGAAAGAGTAATTCCGTCAAAAACATGTTCCACGAAGATTGTCTAAAATTTACACCTAGGCTCAATATCGGGATTGTAGTAGTCTAGTTTCCGGTTGATATTAGATGACAATTCGGAAGAAACCCAAGCGGCTATAGTATGGGTGTAACGTTTCCATATTTATTATTATTTGTAGATATTTGTACAGCATTTCAATAACGTTAATCTTATTAATCCTTATTCTATGTTATTGCACGGGAAGAATAATTTGTGACTTATAATTCCTGTTTATTTATAAAGCATCGCCTGAAAACTAAAGAAAAGTATTTTTTGAAATACTTCAAAATGCTTCAAAATATTGTTTCTGATCTTGGCAAATCAATATATAACGAGTGCAATATCTAGTACTTGCTCTATTTTTATTTTTGTCCGTTTTATTGCAAAACGCTGCCATATTTTCCAGCCTCCTGAGCCCTACGGCATAGACACAGCTGTTGACATCGTTTGCCATCTGTCGACATTTGTCGACATATTTTATAAAAACTTTTTAAAAATAATACGTAAAAATACAGGGAGCATCACTACTTTAAAGCGACTTCATAAAATGTCGGATTATAAAAAGCCATTCCGAAAAACTTTTAGAGCGGCATTTTGAACAATTCTCTCCAAACTGGTACCTAGTAGGTTTTCCAATTCATTAAAATGTTACAAAAACTTTTAAATAAATTGGAAGACCCGAATATTCCGCTGCTCGGTCCGAACGTGAAATCATTAAAATTTTGGGGACTGCTCCTGCCCAGTCATAAATTATGGAAATTCATTTATATTTTCCTTCACATTACCGTCATAATCTTTACTGCGTCAGAATGGGTCGATATTTGGTTCGTGAAAAGCGATATCAACTTGCTCTTAAACAACTTGAAGATAACGCTACTGGCTACGGTTAGCGTCAGCAAGGTTCGCAGCTTTCTGCTGTTTCAGAACCATTGGAGAGAGATAATAGAGTACGTCACAAGGTCGGATATCGCCCAGAGGGTTGACGATCATCCGAAGAAGAAGGAAGTGATACAGAAATACACGAAGCACTGTAGAACGATTACGGTGTTCTACTTCTGTCTGATGTACACAACAGTTATCTTTGTTATGATTCAGCCTATCTACAAGTATATGTTCATTGAAACTTATCGTTTCAACGTCAGGAATAGAACGGAGCCTTACGCTCAGGTCGTGAGTTCCTGGTTGCCTTTTGACAAAAACACGTTGCCAGGTCATTTGTTAGCCTGCACCTATCAAAGCTATGCGGCGATTTATGGGGGAGGGTGGATAACGTCGTTCGATTCGACTGCGATCGGCATTATGGTGTTCTTCAAGGGAGAGTTGGAGTTATTAAGGATCGACAGCTCGCGTTTATTTGACGGGGAATATTCGAGAAATGATAAGGAGCGCTCGACTCGCTTGAGAGACTGTCACAGGAGACACATAGAACTGATCAAGTGAGGGATTTTATTTCAATACTGGGTGTACTTTTTTGAAGTTCATTGTTGCATTTTGCCAGTCAAGTATATTTGTGGGAGCCGTACCTTTTGCTTGTATACCTTTTAGCAAAATTTCATCTTTATGATATTGACAGTACTGGAACTTTTTGATAGAAATTCATGTTTCACATGTTAATAAAGTGGGATAAGTGAATGAAAGTAAAGTTCTGTAACTGTGTAATTTCATCTAAAAGTAGTTAAGGTTTTTAATTCCAAGAAGTGATAGACAGACAACTAGGAAAATAATATCAGCGTAGTTATAAAACAATGAGCAAAATGCTACAGATGCGTTTAAACTGTTTTAAATTCGTCATGTCTGTCAGTCTGTACGAACATGTGCCATAATCATCATTAATCTTGGTATGTTTCAAGGTATTGCCGTCTTTTCGATTCTTGCCTATCTCCAATAATGTTACTGTACGTCTTCGTGTGCTCTGTCATGATCTGCTCTACAGCATATCAATTGAACGTAAGTGATGCTATTAAAATTTTTCGTATCATTTGTTTGTCACAAGAGGACACGGGACGGCTAGTATAGTGATAGGGGTATCATATTATGTACATATGCAGTGGGAGACTGATCCTAAGAATAGTAATAGCTGAAAGAAATACCGTAACATGAGATATGTATGTCATTAACCTATCGTAATAAGTAAGGATTACTTTGGATAAATCATATGCATATCGTGCAAGCAAAACCGCTAAATACTAATATCTATTTTAATTTTTTTTTCTCATCAATGAGTGTTATATAACATCCGTTTTGGGTGTTATATTACCTCCAGGTAACATAATTATTATATATTGCTATGTTTTGCTCGATATCAATAATGACCACAGGTATTTGAAAAATTCACAAAATGCTAAAGTTTTTTTTAAACTTTACTAATCAGTAATAAAATATAAACAAAATAATAATTAAGGTGGGCTCTCATACAAAAAAAAACACAATTTTTACATATTTGCTCTTTGCTCTAACATGGTACGGTACCATTCGTGCGCGAATTACACTCGCACTTGGCCTGTTTTGTTTTAATTGTATAAAACGTATATGCAAATTTTTTCAGATCGAAACGAGCGCGCTGCAGCGGTTGATAACGGCGGAGTATTTAATATTTGGCGTCGCACAATTGTTTATGTATTGTTGGCACAGTAACGAAGTGTTTTATATGGTGGGTAACTAATTTGTTATATTTCACACGCCGTTTGTTACATAATTGCACAATAGTTTGCTTCCCGCGATAAGCTGCAAACAACGCATTAATAGTTAACGCAAAATATACCGGTAACCCAAACATATTCAAAGGCAATTAAAAAGTCTATGGAAGAACAACTCCAGTCAAAAAACTTGTTCCACGAGAGTTCAAAAATGTACTTATAGAATTTTTAATTGTTTTTTATAATATTATTATTGATTGTCTCAAAAAAATTAATGATGTTTTCATGTGCACGAGCCGGATTTTGAAATCAATGCATTCACGCTTAGTCAATGTTAATTCAGAATTTGTTATATTTGAATCGAAGAAAAATTGCAAATTTTGTAACCGGAAAATTCTCGACTGCATAGTTTTTGCTGTCGGAAATATTACGTTCAATCATAGAATTTGAAACAGATACAGATCGTTGATCTAAGTCAAACCCAGTCGACAGATCACGACTGAACATGGAATTGACATATTCCGACCAAATGACGTAGGTTCGTCAACTGGCTCTCTTTCAATTTCACCCATTATACATAGCTCACAGTGGTTCACATTCACACGAACGAATCATACAGACATCATACTTCCGTTTTAAGCAGCCTTGTGGCGGCATTGAATAGGACTTAAGAGGGTGCAAGGTTCGATCACGGGTGTGTTATGTCAAGTACATTATACCGACGCACATTTTGTGGGAGAGCCATGCTTTGGCATGAATGGCCAATCGACCGGAGAAACACTACCGCCTCACAGAAACCGGCGTAAAACAGCGCTGGCGCTGTCTTTCGATGAGTAAGTAATTTTACCGAACGCCTTTATTCCGTACACCTTATTCCCTATCCCTATTCCATTAGCTTATTTTCTCATAAAAGGCGGGTAATGTACTTGCACTATTGATGTTACCAGTGTCTATTGGCAATGATAGTTGCTTTTCAGGTTACTCACTTGCCCACTAATCGAAATTACCAGAAATCGCTTAAATTTCAGAGCATTTGCCTTTTGAGAGGGCCTTACGAGAGCAGATGGTACACCATGCCAGTACGAAGGCAGAGAGATATGAATATGCTGAGTAAACAGTTTAGCAAAACCATCGTCTTCAGCGCTGGACCCTTTACGAATCTTACTGTCGCTACTTTCGTGAGCGTAAGTAAAAAAATATATCGGTTGCGCAAAGTTTCGGGAAAACCGCAAAATGATTAACTTCGATCGAATCTTCCATTAGCGTAAGCGAACAGCCCTCTAGACAAGTGGCAAACGATTATCATTTACGAAAATCGCTTGGCATGCTTTTGTATGGAATTGACATTTTCGTAAGCATTAACGCCTACGGAAAAATCTATTCAGAAAATGGATTTTGGCCTGCCCCCCATTATATAAAAAAGCGAAATCGTTTAGATTTTTAATTATTCCCTAGGTGTTTTGTTTTGAGACTGATTTGGAAATATTTGGAACAGAATTGATCTGCAGTGTAATACTTTTTTGATGCCTAGCCTTACAAATTACTCATTTTTATTTTCAGATCCTCAAAGGAGCTTACAGCTATTACACATTACTGAGTCAACAGCAAAACAAGGAATAATTTTTACTTATAGGAATATTATGCATTTTTTTAACTTTTTAACCGATTTCCAAAAACGAGTTTATTGTCATTCAATTAAACCGACTGACTTAATCGGTCACGACTTCTATTCAACAACTTCAAATCTTAAATCTCGAATCTTGACCGTGTTCTCGTTTCGTTTAATTTTCTTTTCAGGTAGTTGTTTACTTCCGCTTTCTTTATTTAGCGTCTCAAAGAACCTTTCCCCTAGTAAACCATTTTCTAGTATGAATTATTAAGTCAGGTAAGAAAAGTTTCACGTCTCAAAATACTTTTTGTGTGCCGATTGTTTGCTGGGGAATCTAGCGAACGTTTTCGTTGTTGTATTGACTCGAGTTATGCCGATATTAGAAAAGTAAAAATGTATAGCTCAAATCATAAAGGATATCACAGTAAAAATAGACTATATTTTGTCATTCTATGTGCTGTTTTCTAATAAACCAAGAGCTGGTAGGAATTTTTAAATAGGTATCTATTTGAAGCAAGCTGAAACCTTGTAATGTATCTCTCCTATTACACCCCAATACAGAACAGCCGCCCTAAAAAGGTAATTTCACAATATTGCTAACAGCAATTCATTTTGTCATTTTTCTTGTAAATAACTACTAATTTTGCAAAACGGCGATTTAACAATCAATTTCAATTGATTTCAAGAGACTTTTTTTATCAAAACTATTAGATTTTTTAACAAAATGTACTATTCGCAATATTGGTGTTACGACGATTTTAGGTTCCCTGCAGACCTGGCTGGTAAGAAATCACTTTCTGTTCCTAAAGACGGCTTGCAAGAAAATAAAGCTTGCTATCAGAGTGCCGGGTGAGAGTTTTTTTTTTCACATTCGACCATAAACACGTTTCGCGCTTACTAAGATTTTATATGGGATTTGAACAGCGCCACCTAGCGATGCAGTCACATGTACAAATCCCATATAAAATTCACGTTCAAATGTGAAAAAACACTCGCACTTGCCACTCTGGTTATGAATCAATTTTCCTTGGCGTTATATTCGCAGGGTGCAGAGCATAATATGGTAGGGCAGCAACGGATAAATCACAACGGTCATGGTGGCAAAAAAAGAAACATTCAGCGGCTCGCTTCCGTCAAAGTGTCACTTGTATGTGGCAAAATTTACGTGTTATTTTAATAAAATAAAAAAAAGCAACACGAAGTCTGCTGTGTCGTCGATTGCTATAACAGTGATCACAAAATTGTTTGTTTAATTGTTTTCGAAATGACATCTTACAGGCGGCCATTTTACATTTCATTGTCCGTCTGATATTGCCGCCGTATTTTGACGTGCACCCAGCGATTACGAGGTGCGTACAAACAACGTACTACGGACGTTACAAATGTTTCGCACGTATCCATATTGCCGTACACCTCACGATTCATATACGCACGACCCGAACATTAATTTTATAATAAATTAAATTATTTTTAACGCCAAACCTGGGAAACGTGCTAAAATTACAAGTGACAAAGGTGGTTGTTACAATGAATAATTTGCTATTCATATGCGAAGTAATTAAAACATTAATTTACATTGTACCGTTTTTGAAACCGTTTTTAAGGTAGCTTATGACTTAATGTTAACCCTCTAAAACTATAAAATTTTATTAAAATTATAGCTTGGCAAAAAGCGCTTTTTTATTATAGGCAACCATACGCTACTTTGTCAATTTTGACCCATATAAATATATATGAGTGCTAGAATTTATTGCCGTGGTAGAACCATGCTTCGGCACGAATGGGCCGGCTCGATCGGAGGGATACCACATACAGAAAACTGGCATGAAACGGCGTTGTGATGTGTTTCGTTGAATTTACCAGTGGCCCAACTGCCTTAATCCACCTCCCTATTTCCATTCCCTATTCCCCCATAAAGGCCGGCAACGCGCTTGCGACTCTTCGGACGTAACGGGTGTCCATGGGCGACGGCAGTTGCTTTCCACCAGGTAACCCGTGTGCTCGCTTGCCCCCCTGAATATCATAAAAAAATAATAGAAAAGAAATTAGATGTTGCCATAAAGAACTTTTAGTTCCCACTGTCATCACGCCACAGTCCACACTCTCGTTAGCCAAGCTCTACCTTGTGAAACGTGACGATAAAACATTATTATCCTTGCAAAATAAATTTGCTGACCACATACAAAATGTTTGCGTTAAAAAAGACTTATCGCATATTGTCTAGTGTCTACTACTTCAATATAATATATAAGCACATAAAATGTATACAAAATAAAGTGTGGAATTATTTTGCGCCGACGCGAGGGATCTCGCTTGGGAATGTCCGCTACGCAATATTATTTCTATGGGAATTGTTAACATTTTGGGTCGTAGTGGGCTATTCAGCGCACTGGATCGTGCTATCGAAGTTGTTCCAGGCTTTGGCGCTACATTAAGTAGCAGATGTAAATGAATCTGGCAAGGGTGTGGATATGAACGAATCACGTGGTCGCCAGAAAGATCTGCCGACCGAGAGAGATGTGACGCTCGGTCAGGCCGAAGCCCACGTGATACATCTCAGCTGTCATATATGTTTCGAAAACTTCGATAGCGCGATGCAGACTTATTGCGTTTAATACGTTACCCTTGTGGCGGCCACAAGGGTAACTGACTATAAAAGCTAGACCAGCAGGATGATGATGATGATGTACTCGTATCTGACGCATTGGTCACATATCCTTTCCAGCTTTCCAGACATGATTTAGCTGATATAGCACTAAAATAATTTTGCATTTGTCAAGATTTTCATATAACATAAATAGTAAAAAAAATAAAACTTTTTTATTTTTTAGCAACAACAATGACTTACGGTAATAATTAAAGACATAATTGGAAGAAGCGGGTAGCTAACATTTTAAAAACTGCCGGATTTTTGCATAAATGGACGCTATAGGATCGGAAAAACGATTTGAAATTAAAACAATATGAATTTTTATATATAGCTAGGTAGACAAGCTAGATAATGAAATCGCTAAATTACAAGATTTATCAAAATGTTATAGGGAAAATGAGTTGGGAAGGAAATTTACTCGAAGATTGTAAAATTTTAGTTGTTCGCTTCTTGCACTTATGTCTTCAATGACTCATATATTATATTCGGTAGTAATACAGACAATTTTAATTGCTGTATGATTTGTTTGATTGATGATTACAACAGTTCTAAAGTGCTTTTGGTGAATCTATGCGATCTGTCAACTGGCTCTCTTCAAATTTCCCCCGTTACACAAGACGTGATATTGTCAATGATTTGATCATCTAGGGGTCTCCTGAGCAAAAATTAATAGACATCAGGATTTAAAGTGACAATTCTGAAAATGACGAAATTACTTTAAAACATTAAAACACACCACCATCCTTGCAGGATTGCTGTGATATCAATGCTAAAGTCATTAGAGGTTTTCGAAACATTCTAAAGTATTTGCATACGAGCAAAGACTTATGAACATTTTGTCTTACACGTACCTATAAACACGTTAAGAAGACAAAATTTTAGAACTAACAAGGCTTGCTTGGCTTGAAAGTTATTTGGAAAACTTTGCGCCGCGCTCCGGAGCCTGTATGAGGAGTTAAAAATTAAAAGCTCAATCAAGAGTACACCGCTTAATTACATAGAAACGTGGACACACGAACAGAGAGTTTGATGAGCATATAATATTATTTGTTTACACTCGGCAAGCTAAAAATCTGTTTTGGTCGTGTATGCCCCTCATTCACTTTTTAGGACTAATCGAGTGCCGACGTGCGTCAGCAATGAATTGAAATTTCAGTAGAGTTGCTCATTTTCCAATCCTATATTAATATTTATAATAATTATAGTGAACCGGGCAGACGTTGTTCTGCCGGCCTAATTTGTGTATCCAAACCTTTCTTAAGACCCGCGCAATTGGACACCCAAAAAATTAATAAAAATTAATCCAGTCACTTGGGAGATGCTTATTGACTGACACTTAAAAAATTGTATATTATATATCATATGTTGCTTATTTTTATATTTAACTTATTATTAGACATTAATCATAAATCCGCTTGTAAAGATGCGATAGGTTAATCGTGAAAACTTTTTTTGTGTTGTTTCAGTTTCACAGATTTTATTGTCATCTTGTGTCTCACTTTGGATTTCTCTGAGAAATAACCTAAAAAATCAAATGTTTAATGCGTTTTAAGTGTAATGGCGGGTGTACTCTCGCCGAGACACGGCGAGATCGCCCGATAGCGAGAGTGTAAAAAGGGTGCACTCGCTTCGTCTCGCCTGTCAGCCTCGCCACGAGACTCGCCCGTAAGCTCTCGGCAAGAGTGTGCAGCCGTCATAAGATAAACATGCTATTTAAATAAATACTAAACCGGGCTACCTTATTATTTAGTCAATTTTCTTTTGGCTCTTTAGCACTTAGCGAGGTTTAGGACCTGAAACATTGCCCTATAAATATTTATTATCAGCCCAGTTATTTGTAGACGTAAATACCGTTTAATATGCCTTTGACGCTTTATTACCGAGTGATAAAATCAGACGAATTTCAATTTAATGGCCTCATTTAAATGTCTTTGAATACTGAGGGATTAGAAAATCATTTTGATTAAATTTCCTCTAACTTCTCTAGTAAGGAAAAACTTAAGGCCGTAATATTAAACTGTTTATTATGTCCATTAACTTAGGAACACATTTATAGGTACAAAACTATTAAAATTTAAAGATAAAATAGTTGGAACTTATAAATTTTATTGATAAATTTTCGACTCACAATATTAATCACATTTCCCAGCCGAAACGGCTTTACCGGTATTTACCGAATTTTAGTCGCACATTATAACACAATGATAAGGGTTGTTTACCCTTAAAACCATGAACACCCAATGAAGTGGTCATTTCGCTTTTCAAACTTGTATTGTGTCTGATTGTTTTCTTCGAGTATTTTCACATCTTGGCCCAGTCATTAAGATTGCAAAGTTTTATCAGATTTCTGCAATATTATGACAATATATTATATATTACGACAATATTATGACAGTATTTATGTTCCAAATTCTTCCGAGCAGTGAGTTTATGAGCATATGCCAATTGCCTTGGTAATGAGTTCTGAACAACAAACAAACTTGTACGCTGAAACCAGTACAAATCAGGGTACATAATAAGGAAATAACAAAAGTGTTTTGTCTAATCAACTTTGAACTTTATTGTAATAGGATATGCACATAATTGGTTTGATTTATTAGCGAATCCGATAAATACAACTTAATGAAGAGGCTTATGGTCTAAAATTGTTCGTTGATAATATTATGATAATACACATAATATAAATACAGCGACACAGCACTAATGAAACACAAAATCACAACATGGTGTGACACTAACGTTGCAAAGAACTGACATTTTTACCTAAATGCTCCACAACGAGGGTTATGTTTTCGAGAGTATTAACGTATGTAATTGTTCGGCACGCTCTCCAGCCTAATCGGCTTGATGGATTTTAACGTATGAGGTATCGTTAGATACGTCTTGACAACGCAAGTGACATAGGGTGTATTTAATAAATTAAAAAAAATCAAAATGACGGGTTTTGAAGTTGAAAAATTGTGTGGTCCCTATTTTTTTTTCGCTTGTTTAGATCGAGTAGCGCATCAAAATTAAGGGTTTTAAATAGTAGCAATTCTAGATATATACATAACTTAATGTTCAATGGTTCCTGTAGTCGGGTTTTCTGTATTTGGATATTTCGCTTATTAATACATAAGAATCATACAACGCCACATTCATAAAACGTCATCGTCAATGTCCCATAGAACGAAAATTGTCGCATATTGCTTTGTGGTGTAGTGTAATGTGTTGTGGTCTCACAGGTAAGACACACACACGAACACACACATACACACACATAACTATGTCTGTTGAGTACAACATAATAAGTATGTTACACCCCCATTTTAAAGTCGAAGGATAAAACATATTGATTGATGAAAAGCAAGAAAACCAAATTACTTTTCAACACTTTCGCATAATTCATCATGAACTCAATACCGGGGTTATTACTGTTTTATTGCACGCGAAGATAAAAGTCGGTTACAATTGTTGGAACAGTTCCAGATTTTTAATTAATTCCGCGTATGTAGACAATTCCCGGCCTCTAATGAATGCTCAGATTCGCAATATATGCGATAACTTGAAATGTTTTTAGCAATACTGATATCTGGCAAGCCCCCAAAATGTTGACAAAAGCTGACGTTGTTCTTTGTCGTATTTTGCTCGTTTTAAATACTACGCGTTTTGATTTATGTGAAACTACATTTTGCCAGTGACGTCGTTTACGTTACGTTACGTTAGAAGAGAAGTGAATTTATCAAAATTCGTTCTTAGCGGACCCCCTTGTCAAATCATCTATCTGAATGCTTAATTTCAGCCCAATCCACCAAGTGGTATGGACTGTGCGTTTATTACTATGTCAATCAGTCAGTCATCTTCGAGTTTTATGTTTATTCTTTACTGGAACTGAGGAACTTCGTACCAATTACCGCCCATAAACCTTCTCTGAATATTCACGGAAGTTTCAAGAGTAGAATAAGTAATCGGTCCTGCCGTCCTCGAGTAGCTTGACTAACATTAAATTTATTTAAGGCAGACTAGATGGCGTCAAAACTCCTTTGCTCCGCTGTCTGGACGAACCGCGAAAGCTATTTAGTACTGGAATCCTTTTTGTTAATACTGGGCAATGCTTGATGTATTTCCGAATGCTAGATCTAGAGTCGGGATGTGTCGGGATATAATAAATTAAATATTTTTTTATATATTTAATTTATTTAATTTTTTTTTTTATATTTTTGTTGTAGCAGCAACAAAAATATATATTCTGTAAAAAATTCAACTCTCTAGCTATTACCGACGGACATCGAAGTCCTCGTAAAAGGGTCCCGTTTTTCCCTTTTGGATACAGAACCCTAAAACTACATTCGCAGGCAGGTAAAAAGTATCTTCGCCAGGTCAACTCTCAAGGTAGTCCTTGAAGATACGACAAGAAATACCACGAAATTTTTGGGTTTTGGTACAGGTGTGAAGTTACGGGCATTATTTTTCAATATAAAGGGACTGATAGTTTATTCCTTTAGAGACTCAGGTGGCGTCCTTTAAGGTTATCTAACGTTACCAATTAAGACCTCTATTGGGCGACTATAATAACGGACATTATGTACATAATGGACTAATTTCTTATTAAAGCAGTAATAGGTATGTGGCGGTAGCCACATTAAGCGTAATAACCTATAGGCAGGAGGTATACATACGATAGCTGCTATGTATTACGTTGGTTTGTGCCTGGCCGGGCATAAAACCTCGCCAGGTCGGAAGATCTTCCTTTGGGGCTACGGTGTATGTGATCCTGTTACTGGGCTGGCTCGACCGGAGTGATACCACGGCCTCACAGAATACTGGTGTTGTGCTGTGTTTCGTTCCCCTATCATCGTAATCCCATATCCCTATTCCATCTTAAAGGCCGGCAACGCACTTGCGACTCTTCGAATGTCACGAGTGTCCATGGGCGACGGCAGTTGCTTTCCATAAGATAACCGATCTGCTTGCTTGCCCCCTAAATATCGTAAAAAAATACCGTCAATTATAATTTTACTATTCGCACAATTCTTGGTTTAAAAGTTGATAATTCGCCTACATACATAAAACAACGGCTAAATACAGTCTGGCTTATTGAAGACCAAAACTGCACACCGCAAAACCAACACCGCAGCGTTTATCGAGAATATTCCGAGCGGCCTTAAAATTATGCTGTTTCTGCTGCATAAATCACATTTGGCTTTGAAACCTCAGACCTCGGACTGTATTAGTTCGAAATTAGGGACCATCTATAAAGTACCTCACACATTTTTCATAATTAATAGACCCTATCTATAGACACCTAACTCGACTTTTGTCACTGGTGCAGTTGCTTTGCAGCGTTTGGGCATAACTTTACTATGGCATTTTTATTTATATTTGGGTTTTTGTATTTGGCATGATTATATATATTTGAATTTCTTTATCTTTATAAAGTTATATTACTAGTACTATTATTTGTTCTGTGGTTACAAATAGAGAAAACGGATGAAAGCTGAAAAAACTAGATGAAAGTGCAACTACCGCTGCGCGTTTGACACTTTGAAAAGGAAGTAGGCTAAATTGATGGCATAGGAAAAAAGGAACGTGGAATAGAAGTTAAGCTAGTGTAAAATTCACTTCTTCCACGAAAAAAAAAACATTACAAAGTGAAAAAATGATTGCACACTGATCTTTTGTAAGACTATGGTATTTGTGCTGACTAGGCCGGGCCATTTATGTAAAGGGCTCTCCTTATAATATAGTAGCTGTGCCCCGCAGCTTACAAAGTGAAAAGGAGCTTAGGTGTTAATCCAGAATATCATCTATCTAATATCATGGGATATTTAATCACATTCGGTCATGCCATTTAACCGTTATGAACTAAATAGTATAAAATATACTAATACACACTCAAAAACTGCCAAGCTTTCGCGTTTATAATACTAGTATGACAGCCGTACGTTATACGTCATAATACCTGTGGGAAAGTACATGGTAACCCCAAAGGAAGATCTTCCGACCTGGCCAGTTTCTATGCCCGGCCAGGCCGAAGCCCACGTGATACATATCAGCTGTCGTATATATAAAGCCATGTTTCGAAAACTTTGAAAGCGCGATGCAGGGTTATTACGCGTAATGTGGCTACGGCCACATACCTATTACTGGTTTAATTAAAAATTAGTGCCCTCCATTATGTACATAATGTCCGTTATTATAGTCGCCCAATATAGGTCTTAATTGGTAACGTTAGATAACCTTAAGGGACGCCACCTGAGTCCCTAAAGGAATAAACTATCGGTCCCTTTATATTGAAACATAATCCCCGTAACTTCACACCTGTCCCAAGATCCAAAAATTTCTTGATGTATCTTCAAGGACCAACTTGAGCGTTGAACCTGGCGAAGACACTTTTTACCTGCCTGCGAAGGCTATTTTAGGGTTCTGTACCCAAAGGGAATGTTTTACTTGGCTGTGTTTTTTTTTTGTATGTATGCATAGTACACCAGAGATTTTTTTTAATTCAGGTCTGTAGTAATACAGGATCGTTCTCCCAAGCGGTAAGTATCAGCAGATGATGACTGGATCGCTGTCTTTTGCCTCAGGCGGGTCCAGTGGCCCAACGATACGCGGAGAGGAGGTACCGTTGTGTAGTGGTGGGTAACTTCCGCCTTTGGGAGTCCTACATATCCTGATTCTAGATTTAGCATTCGCAAATACATCAAGCATTTCGAAATGTTAACAAATATGATTCCAGTAATAAATAGCCTTCGTGGTCCGTCCAGGCAGCGGAGCAAAAGATTTTTGACGCCATCTAGTCTGCCTTAAATAAATTGAATGTTAGTCAAGCTACTCAAGGACGGCAGGACCGATTGCTTATTCTACTCTTGAAACTTTCGTGAATATTCAGAGAAGGTTTATGGGCGGTAATTGCTACGAAGTTTCTGAGTTCCTGAGACTGATTGACATAGTACTAAACGCACAGTCCAAACCACTTGGTGGATTGGGCTGAAGTTAAGCATTCAGATATATGATTTGACGAGGGCTAAGATCGAACTTTAATAAATTCCACCCCCAAGGGGATGGAAATTCAAAATACTTCTTAACGCAAGCGACGCCACTGGCAAAATGTAGTTTGACATAAATCAAAACGCCTAGTATTTAAAACGAGCAAAATACGACAAAGAACAACGTCAGCTGTTGTCAACATTTTGGGGGCTTGCCAGATATCAGTATTGCTAAAAACATTTCAAGTTATCGCATATATTGCGAATCTGAGCATTCATTAGAGGCCGGGAATTGTCTACATACGCGGAATTAATTAAAAATCTGGAACTGTTCCAACAATTGTAACCGACTTTTATCTTCGCGTGCAATAAAACAGTAATAACCCCGGTATTGAGTTCATGATGAATTATGCGAAAGTGTTGAAAAGTAATTTGGTTTTCTTGCTTTTCATCAATCAATATTTTTTATCCTTCGACGCTAAAATGGGGTGTAACATACTTATTATGTTGTACTCAACAGACACACTTATGTGTGACTGACGTTTGATGAATGTGGCGTTGTATGATACGTAGTAATAAGCTAAATGTCCAAATACAGAAAATCCGACTACAGGAACCATTGAACATCAAGTTATGTATAATTCTAGAATTGCTATTTAAAACCCTTAATTTTGATACCCTACTCGATCTAAACAACCGGAAAAAAATTTGAAACCTCACAATTTTTCAACCACAAAATTCACCATTTTAATTTTTTAAAATTTTCCAATACACCTTGAGTCACTTGCGCTATCAAGACGTATCTAACGATACCTCATAAGTTAAAATCCATCAAGTCGATTTGGCTGCAGAGCGTGCCAAACAATTATACATACATACGTTAATACTCTCGAAAACATAACCCTCGCTGTGGAGTATTCAGGTAAAAATGTCAGTTCTATGCAACGTCAGGGTCACACCATGTTGTGTTGTTGTGTCTCATTAGTGTTGTGTCGCTGTATTTATATTATGTGTATTATCATAATATTATCAACGAACAATTTTAGACCATAAGCTTCTTCATTAAGTTGTATTTATCGGAATCGCTAATAAATCAAACCATTTATGAGCATTTCACTTTACAATAAGGTTCAAAATTGATTAGACAAAATATTTTTGTTATTTCCTTATTATGTGCGTACGTGTATGCTTACAGACCTCTTTAATTTGATACTCCATACGATGCCGTTAGGTAATAAAAGTTTTTTTGTTCTTCATTTTAAGTTCCCTAGATGGCGCTACAGTCTATAACCACATAACAATCGACCACATAACAATCGAGAGGCTTCCAACGACACCTAATTTTTCCAAATAGGTTGAGTAGTTTTAAAGTTACGAGGGAACAGATAAACATTCATACCCACATACATACATGCATACCGGTTAAAATCATAGCCTTCCTTTTTTAACCGACTTCCAAAAACGAGGAGGTTATTATGTTCGGCTGTGGATATTTTTTTTTTTTTTATTTTTTT
>JAOTAV010015358.1:0-25119 GCA_026546445.1 Cyclargus thomasi
TAAATATTCATGAATAAATAAATAATTTTTGAAAAAACACAAAATTCGCGATACTTTTTGAACACACTACGTATATTCAATTTTAAAAGTCACTAAAAGTTTAAGTCTATTAAAAGTTTAAATTTATTATTATTGGAGTCCGCGATGGATCATTATTTGAAGCTACAACAAGTAATGAGAAGTCGGAGCGGGCATTATTAATAATGGTGTTAATTGTATCAGACGCGGTCAGTAGGTGACACTAAACAATTGAGAGACAATCATTATTCAACATCATCAATTCACTGTTCAAAATGCTTTATTGTGTTCAGTTTTTCTGCTCGTGTGTAGGGTTACCCAATGAAAAAATCAAGAGTAGGTCTGATTTCCATTAAAAAATCCTGATATTTTTTGGTAGTTTTTTTTTAACAACCCATTAGAAATATACATTATTTTTGTTTTTTTTAACCTTAAATCTTTAAAATACAAATAAAAAATATTAGTCAAAAATTCTCTTATACAAATTCTGCGGTAGTGAGATCCTCACACCAGGCGATGGCGATCCTGTGAGGAAGGAATGGAGCTTTACAATAGTTTTTATAATTACAAATTTTGATTAACCAATCCTGAGAAAAGGTAAAAAATCCTGAGATTTCAGGAATCCTGATATATGGTAACCCTACTCGTACGCATTCGAAGTGGCCTTAAAATGTAGGGGAAACCAGAATCTGTGTAGAGAACCAGTATCAGAGGGACCTATGTCGAGTAACGTGTATAGAGTTCATCTTCTTTTTAAAAAATAAGCTTATACTTAAAAAACTTGAAATTAAACACCGCTTGCCGAACCTTCATTGCAATTACTTACGCCACGTGGTTTGTTACAGCTGTTTAACTTTCAATAGTACTGAACTAATCGTGCACGGATACAACTCGGACTTGGCCGGTTTTTAATATTCGAAGATTACTGGACGCAGATTTTATGCAGTTCGCATATAATCTGCGTCCATTATTTTTTGCATCAAAACTGCAAAGCTATTCGCTTTGGTAATTTGACGAGCGAGCGAACGTTATTGTATGGTAATGCGACCGCTAACTGGTCTAGCTGGACCTATTACCATATCGGTGACCCGCTTTGTGGACACTGGACATGTTGACACACTCACTGAGCAATGGATAATCGGTCATCTGTCATTATCGTCTCTGACGTTCTAGGAAATCAGAGTTACTTTCAAGTTAGTTTCAAGGGAGAAGGATCGGGATTTCATTGTCAATTTTTAGAAGATTAAGCTAGGAGCTGCTTATGTTCAGTCGAGTATTTTCTTATGACGAGGCATTTGGTAGATCTTTTAATGTGATGAGGTTATACAAGGAGCACTTACATTAATGTTACATTACTTAAATTATAGATTATGTATAATTCAATTTCTTTAAAAAAGTAAAGCTAATCAACCTCTAAATACAGTCCGATAAAAATATAAGATTGGATTTATACGATAACAAACTCCTGCCATCTTATGGTAATGAATAAAAAATTGTTGACGAAGAGGAAGGAATTATTCGACGAATCAAAATCGTGTGATTGGTGGAAGAATTTCGGCTGACATTGTCTCTTTGACACCCTCATAGGCAAGTGTGCCGCCCGCCGTTTCTGTCGGTATTGTTTTCGACCCACTGAACAAGATAAACTACACATTTTACTTTCGGAAGTTTTCCTTTTATTCAACTTGAACTTGAAAGAAATTGTATAAAAACAATATTTTAATTACATAGTCTACATCAATAAACTTCTAAGTCTATCAAAATGTTAGCGAAAGACTTACTGGAAAATTTCAAAGTGCATTTGCGAGAAATATAAAAAAGTTAAATATCTCTAATGAAAACAATATGGCGTCCCAAAACAAAAGCAAACATTATTAATTAGGGAAGTGCGTAGTTACGGCACGGGCGGGCGCGGCCTCTGAACACTCACTGTTTACAAAAATAACCCATTCAAAATATTAACCACTACTTATAGGCAGGGTTGCCAACATCAATATTTGAGTGTGGAAATCTTTTATTTATATTCATAATAGAAATTTAAATTCCTGAAAAGTTGCTATTTCTTATAATAGCCGATCCCTGTCTGTTAAACAATTTGTCTAAGTTTTCTTCGAGTTTCAGGGCATTTTAACTATGCCTAGGTCAGGTTCCTTATTCCCTTACCGAAGACCAACAATTTTTGAAAATATAAACACAATGAAAACACCTTTAACTCTTGACCATGGTTATATAACCGCAGTGCCATAAAAAAGAAGAACCTGTAACTCTCTGGGAACGCACTCAAACAGGAAATTGGTAGATGCGTGTTAAAGGACTCTAAACATAGCGTTCAATTCGATTACGGTATGAAAACCAGCTTAGTTGGTTTTATTTGAAGCCTGACAAGACCTACTTGAATAACAAATATGGTAACTTTTTCCTTTGATTAGCACCTAAATAAGTACTTATAAATTATCGATTAGTGTGGAGAAAATCCTACTTTTAGTGTCCTTCTTTCTGGCAAATGGTAATGTATTCTTGCAGCAGGACTCGTTAAGTCGAAGTAAAAGTAGTCTACCGAAAAATATCCAAGGCCGAACATATACCTCCTGTTTGGAAAGCGGTTAATAAAACTTTATGATTTAACCCAACAGTTGGCATCGCTCCAGTCAAATCTTTAAAATATATAAACTTTGTAGAGTAAATTGAGAAATAAATAATAAAAGGCTATAAATCATTCGAGTTATATCATAAGAGATTATGTAGTATTTTTCTATCTCTTGAACATTTTTAATTATAGTTCTGCAAAAACGGCATAATCTAATAATCATTTTTGAAAACAATCTTATAGTCTCTTAAAAATCTTCATACTATAGTGCTATCGGTTAATCAAGCGTTATTGTAAACTCTGTAAAAATGACCTTTTTGACACAGGGTTAATGACCTCTACCTCCTAAATTGACCGACAGTACTTTAGTTTGTGGTGTATCAAAACTATTACGTATGACAACTCCCATGTATTCCAAATTTAGAGTGTCCGTTCTGCTCCATATTTTTGAGCTTGTGGTTAATCATATAGACTTGCTTCGGTCTAGTACTGCGAATTACTGATATTTTAATATTTTAATCTTACTGATATTTTAAGTCCTTCTTCTGTTTTTTTTAAATATATTTTTTAATGTTACTCCGGTGTACCCTACACAAGTCAAGCGGCAAGCGGCGTAACAAATCACAGGTGTTCAGGGTCGCCAGTGCACCGACAGCCCTTTAAAGGTTACCGGTGTTGGCAAAACCAGACTCACAATATAATTATGTACCTTATTATTGTTCTATTACTGTTATAACATATCTGCGAGCGTAAGATTTCACATCCCGTAAAAATACAATCAAACAGACACTGAGTTTCTAGGTTCATATTGTTTTACATATTTAGTCATCAGGTTTAATTTTTTATTCGTATCCAATTATCATATCCAATTATCGTCTTATAGTTCACAAATATTATTATTTGATTAATTTTAGAGCAGAATGTGATCCCAAAAAAATGTTTTGTTTTTAATTTGGAGTCTGACTTCGATCATTTGGTACCACCTTGTATCTCTGCCGCTCGCGCCACCATATGAGAATAATGGCGGCCAAATACAGTTTTTCAAAAATAGCTTCGATCCAACCGATTTAATTAAAAAATAATCTATCAGCAACTTAAACTACAGGAAATTTCTTACATTTTTTCTCCCAACAATTTTTTTATTCAACCTCAGAAAAGAGGCGGTTTCTTAATTCGACCGTATGTATGTTTGTTTTGTAAAATCTATAGTTAAAGCATACAAGCGCTTTAAAAGTCTAACAAACACCAGTTTTGACCAACTTACTAGTTTCCACACCAGCACGAGGTAGATTATGTGGCGCGTTTTTTATTTTATGGTATTCTTGGGGGCACCACGATGTCTCAGTACAGTTTTTCATCATTAGCTCAATTGTAACTTATGTTACGATTAAAAATGTATATCATATGAAAGTAGACAAATTATCCTAAAATTTGTTCCCCGGTTATTTTTTTAATCAAAAGTTTAGACGTTCGAGAGCTGCAAAAAATAGTGAACCAGAGGAAGGTGCGTTAAATTTTGCAGTTTTCCATTGTAAGTAGATTGTTCCGCCTAAGAATACTAAATATACGCGTCACATATTTGTTTTAATTTTAGTTAGTCAAAACTAGCGTTTGTTAGGCTTTTGAAGCGCTTGTACGCTTTAACTATAGATTTTACAAAAAAAAAATGGTTGGGACATAAAATGCAGAAAATTTCCTGTAGTTTAATTTGCTACTACATTAACAGTAAAACTAGAAAATGATAATGCTATATGTAGAATATGAAGTTTTACAAGTAATAATTGTGAGTTGTGACAATTAATTTGACCCGGATTCTTTAAAGTTTCCTCCCCCCTTTGGATTATACTATGTTTGCCTACTTTTATTTTTTTTAATTGTTATAATTAAGAAAGGGTTTACAATTTTGAAGGTATAGTATACAGAAAAATATAGCAAATATTTGACTGTACAGTGTACATTATCTTCAATTATGGGTATAATATGATGCTATTACACAAATCACTATAGTATAAGTTGTTTGGTAAAAGTAATTCTTGCCTCTGGAATTTTAAGTTTTCTTAAAAAATGAATTGCTTACTTTACTTTGCTTCGACATTGTTAATTTGTGGCTCGCGTGTGTACAATCGCGTGGAGAAATGTTATGGTCGTTTTATTTAGATGTGCAATTATATTTCTGCTGCAATTACTTTTATAAATTGTATGAAAATTTCGTCCACAAGAACGCAGAAATTAGTATTTTTAACAGCGCGAAGTTTTAGTTAATAACGTAGAGTATATATTTTGTTCAATGTTTGCCTAATTGCATCACAAATTGGTGTCAATAAAGCCGTCTAAATTGCATGTCGATGTTAAAGTCCTCGGTTGTCCTTGAGTGGCTTTTACTGGGTGGCAAAATGAGTAGCTTACCTTGGGAGACGCGCTGCGTCGTCGGCTCACATTATAACGGCGCGGCGCCCGGCGCGGTCCTGTAACCCGGAAATGCGTTTCGATTAGTTACATCGTTTACATCAGGATAAATGTCCCATTTGTTTTAATACAGATACTGTCGCTTTGATGATATCAAGTTTATTTTACAATTTATGAACAAACAAACGAAACATATAGGTAAATTATGTTTTTTGACTGGTGTTTACATAGATATATTTTGTGCTTTATTACAACGTAAACACACGTTGTTATTACTACTATAACTAACCAAACGTTAGAATCTAGCTATTGGCGTAGCCAAATGGCTATTCAAATTTTAGTGCTAGGTGCACGGTACTAAAATTTTAATAGACAGTTAACAATGCAATCACCATAAATGCCATTTCTTTAATCTTAATATGATTGGCTTGGGAAGTAGAAGGATGATTTATGTATTTAATTTGAGAATAAAAAAGGCAATGTTGAAATTAACAAATAGTTTATTGAGGTTGAAATTTGTTTTTCTCAAATAAAAAAACACAAAAATATGCACTCCATAGGAATCTATTACATACAGTTAACAATGCAATAACTATAAATGCAACTTCTTTAATCTTAATATGATTGGCTTATGAACTAGGAGAATTATTTATGTATTTAATTTGAGTATTAACTCGGCTACATTGTAACAAATAGATCATTGCGGTTGTAATTTGTTTCTCTCATTAAAGAACACAAAAATGTGCACTGCATAGATTCGAGTAGCCGCGAGTAACTTGTAACAACCACTTGAACAGAGATGATAAGCAAACAATATCTAAAAAGTGAAACACGACCCAAATGCTAACATTTACTTTTTAAATCTTTAAAGTTGACCCAGCGTGGGAAGTGTAAGTCGGTAACAAACTTTACAAACACATTTATTTATTTTTTTTCAAATATGTGCGCGATGTTATTTTCGAGTTTAAAATTATATTTAAGTAGGTTAGCTAATTTTTTATTTATTTAAAGTTAAATACTATATTAAATGAGTATAAACATCAAAGAATACTGATAAATATTAACAATCTGACGCTTGAAAATTTAAATTATGAAACTAAAATTGCATGTACATAATATAGCGTAATGTTATAAATAACCTGTGCTTGAAAGCCTTAAGAATTCAATGTAAAATGGTACATAAAATACTAAATTTAGTTTATTAAGTACAGTTTACAACTATTGATAAATTGCAATCAGGTATTTTAAGGCCGACGAGACAAAACCTGTACCTTTAAATAATTACTGTATTATATACCGACAGGTTCTAGACGTGTTCTACTTACGTGATATACTGTGCAGGAGAAGATTTCTCAAATAAATTATTAAAGTTTATTTAGTTCCTGTCTGCTGTCCCACAGACACACAGACATAATTTTTCTGGAACGCTTTCTACTTACTGTGACCGGCGGACTTCTATAATACAAGACCTATCTGCTTGCAATAAACGCATTTTTAGAATTACTAGAGGTCGCCCTGTGGTCGAAATTCGACCATAAATATTTAAATTAATTGTGTAGCTATAAAAAAAATATCTGTTCTCAACTCAATCACACGCTTGAATTTGGCATAAAGGTCTCGTAACCACACCATTAAACTCTATTAAAAAATTGCAGACTTCAACTATAAACAAACGAATATTTCATTAATAACCCAAGCCAGTAGCCTTAAATGTTAATGTTATTGGTTGCATCATTACAGAAATATCTTTTTTTTTATAATTATACTTCTGATATTGAAGGTATAGAGATCTGTACACTGCAATTTTACTGAAAACTAATAAAACTTTTATTCAGGTTGAACCTGCCACTATCATTTTTAGTCCAATCAAGACTATCTCCAGCACATTTAGAATAGACAAATAGACACATAAACAGAGAAGATCTTAGAGCGTTAAAATTGCCACTATTACAATTGTTACGCATTTTAAAAGAGCCATAATCCCTATTAATGAGTCTGCTGATGTAGCGGATTCATAAAACTTTTTGCTTGTCAAAATAATGATCATAACTCATACTCCAAAAACAGATTCGTAATTTTGATGCAGATGGTATACAAACTGACAAAATGTATGTCAAGTAATAAAAAATAATGTAACATTATTAGAAGCGAGTAAAGACAGGTAAGAAAGTGGTTTGGCAAGGCTTAAGCGTCTATCACATTTACACGTCATATCTGATACGACGGCATTTGCATCGACTCGCAAATTATTATGTGCCTTTTATTATTATGCACCAAAATTTTTTATTATTTATTTATTTATTTACTTAAAAAAACACAATAATTATACAGATGAGACAGCATTTTAAACCAAAGAGGTTTGAATAATGCCGCAATACAGTCTTATTCGCAAATTTATATATAACCTAACAGATATTACACTGTATGTTGGTTATTGTTTAAGACTCAACAGCTATATTATCTAAATAAACAACATGGTATAAAGAAAAAATGTCGGGAATAGTATTTAAATCATAAACAGAAAAAAGAAAATCTAATATTTGAAAAAGTTAAAGGCATCATTAGTGTAAAAAAAAATCTTTAATTATTTTTTTATTTTTTTTTTGTCCTTTTCTTTCCCAACCGCTGTATTCTAATTGGCTTACAGCCATTTGTTTTCCCTAGCAGATGTCAAGAGTTGTTCCTCGTCAAATGTGAGTAGTAGAACCTTTATATATTCAAGGTCACAGGTGTGGCGGATAGTGTGGAAGTTGTAGTCATAAATGTCTCATTAAAATTATTTATACAAGAAATTATAATATATCGATATAGTCATCGGACCGATGGTCTGGACCCTCATTTAAATGGTGGTCTCGGTTTTTAATTTTGTCGTGTTTTTGTTAACTAGAGTACGCAGCGTTTTATTAATTAAAAATATGAAAGATTGAAGCATATTTTAAAATAATATTTGTATTCCACACTATGCTTTTACATCTACAAATCTTTCGTAAGAAGGAGAACAAAGTTTTCCGCTCGCGTATTAATATATAGATACTTATTGCTAGTTTTTCGACAGAAGTTTTTATACAATATGTATAACAGCATTGTAAACTATTTACCAGCGTGTTAGACAATTAAAAGTCCTATGAAATACACAGCCTCGTGACAAAATTGGGGCAATAATCATTGATCAATTTTAATCAGTCATTAAAGAGTTTTTTGGCGTAATAATACGTCGTTGTAATAAGCAATATCAAAGCACAAAAGAATCGAGTACAAAGAGATGGGCATAGACAAAGACTTGTCAACATTGGTATGGATTGTAAACAGTCGACACCGACTCTGAGAATCATTGAAGATAAGCCATAGACACAATCTTAAACAAAGCAGGCAGCTCGTTAGCCGTTGGCGACATTCATCATAACCAGGCATAATAATTATAATATGAGAGCTGATAGCAAATTTTGAGTAGGTATTTGAGGCAAGCTGAAACCTTGTCATATAACACGTTCATTATATCAATCCGGCACTGCAGACCTGTTGGTGAGAAGCGGGGTCGATCCTACATTTTACCTAAGGCTTAAAAAAATGTCCCAGAAATATATTAAAAGCAAAATTATGTATTTTTTATGTTGTACTTGAATATTTAAAGGATAGAAAAAATGATAAGCTTGATTATTTAGTTTAATTTTAAAAATGACAGGCGCGTGCAAAAATAGTTGCGAAAATTGTTTGCAAGCTATAAAATGTATTTGTGGCAACTTGAAATACAGGATTTTTATTAATAAGCAATCAGATTCCGCGAAATAATATTTTTGGAAACTTTATTTTATAATTATACTTATTTTTATTTTATTTTTAGTTTTTTTAGCCCCGCTTCTCACCAGCCAGGTCTTCGGTTCCGTATTGGTTTAAGCCTGCCTGAAATAAGTACTTAAAATTGAAATTGCTACCAGCTCTCGGATAATCCGAATACTTTAGAGGCTGATTATTAAAACCTATATGTGACATACTTCTAAGTTTCTTATCACATTAGCGAACTGCGAGCGAGTGGAAAGTGGGAGGCCTCACTTATGCTCTACCATGAGTTTGAAGAGATTGGATTTATTAATCTTCGAACGAAAATCGATACCGGTTAAGTAAATTTTTAGTATATCAATTTTATTTCACTCGTAGTTCTGCAATTGACCGCTATGACTGTAGTATATTTCTATACTGATTTTATTATAGTCGGTATCGAGTGTCGATAAATACTATTGCTTCAAACTCATGGTAGAGTTACTTAATGTACGAGTATATAGTTGACGGACCTACGTCATTTGGTCTGAATGTGTCAATTCTATGTAAGTCGTGATCTGTCGGCTGACCCGACCAAATTACCTAGATCCACGGGCAGTATTTCTTTCTACTCCTCTGTTTGTACATAAACAGATGAACCTGATTTCTTAGCTGAAAGATATTAGAAAACACTACCCTGACCCAAAATATGACATTATGTCAAATGTCATATCAGATACAGCTGTTCATCAGCCGTTTCACGCTCAGGCCCAATCAATGTCATGACATGCATGTTGTGATTGTCGGTTGCAATGATAACTTACGTTAGCATCATTCGAATTATGGATAGCACGTAACAGTCTCTTCTAGTGCTCGGTTTTTACAAAGATTTTGAATAGAAGTTTCTTTTAAAGATATTTAGGGGCTAGCAAGCAGACGGGTTACCTGATGGGAAGTAATTGCCATCGCTAATGGACACTCGCACTCACTCACTGAACGAAACACAGCAAAACGCTGTTTCACGACAGTTTTCTGTGAGGCCGTGGTATCACTCCGGTCGAGCCGGCCCATTTGTTCCGAAGCATGGCTCTCTCAGGGCTAAGATTAACGTTTACAGTCTCTACTCACGGGCTCCTTACTCCGCACTCAGTTTCAGCGAGAAAGACATTAAAATCTCAGGAATTTAAACGAACAAATTAATTGGGTTACGAAATCACATGATTATGTTGGTTTAGAAACGCGAAAGTTGTGAGCTTGTACGCGCAACTGATTCAAGTGAAACTGAAATTGTTAGTGGGAACCTCAAAAACCGCATCGACATACCAACCGCGACAATAACAGGGATCTAGCTGCTTATAAAGTTATTGGTATGATAAATTATTATAGACTGATGTCTGGATTATTTCAAGTATTCGTTATTTCAAGTAAGATAAGCTCTACATATTATCCGCCTTAAAGAAAAACTACTAATTAACTAGTAATTATATATATTAATAATTTTTTATATTACTATTGTATAATACTATAATAAACGGAAAACAGATTAGCTTATTCAATAATATTGATAAACAATAATATTTGACAGGTAATTACGTCCGATGGGAGTAACGACCGTGATTAAACGTCTGTTTAACTTTAATTATTGTATTATGGTAATTAATTAACTCTCCAGTGGGATGATTGATTATATTTTATGATTAATTCTGATTGACTCATTTAAACAGGTTTAAGAGTCTAGTTTGGTAAGCGGACTTAGTTTTGAATGGAAAAGTATACTTTCAAAAAGGCGTCTAAATCTAAAAAAAGGAATGTGAATTTGGAATCAGCTAAAAAGTTTTCATTTCAAATTTTATTGGGAATTGCTATTAGAGTCACAGAAAACATTTTAAATACTATGTGGAAAACTGGAAGATACACAATAATTATACAGATGAGACATAGTTGTTTTAAAAAACAACTATCTTCCAGTTTTCCTTTCAAATTCCCAGCTTCAAATTGTTAATTGCTTAGTCGTTAAGATATCAAATATCACTATACATATACGTATATATTGAATGAAATATCTACCGAAGCAGTTAATTAAAATAAATTTAGTTGAATAAAGCTCATGAAACTGTTGTGTCTTAACTCTTAAGGTAAAAACGCAATAATGCAGCTCTTCCGAGGAACTGCCCCTCTAAAACGGCCACTTTGCGATATGGCTAAGAGCAATTCATTTTGTCAATTTTTTTGCAAATAATTACTTATTTTGAGAAAAGTAACTTCACAATCAATTTCACTTAATTTTACTAAAATTATTCGATTTTTTAACAAAATGTTTGATATATGGCCTTTATAAATAAAAGAATATTTACCAAAAAACGAAATGTACTAAAAATTTTTTTTAGTACATTTTGTTTTTTTTTTTGCAGAGAAATTCCTATGCAATATTGCTATAAGGACCTTTCTAGGCCTTCAGACGTTTTGTAAAATCACATTTACGTTGTCATTAACGACACTTGCAAATGCAGCGCCGCATCTAGTCGAAGCGACATATTGTCGCATTCGGTCTCACCTTTAGCTGTGTCAAAATAAAAGAATGTAGAGTTATTGATTACAGTTGTTTCCCAGGCACGGGGCGAAAGCAAAACATGGAGATTGTTTCTAAACATTGTGTGCAAATTGCTACACACATACACACACAAATATGCAAATACTATTGTTATTAGCTTCCCACAGGCTCAATAGTTGCTCAATAAACCAAATTCGGTGTTGAATGCCGCTACCTTTACACTTTTTTACTGCCGCTTTGTAAATGTTTTAGCACCTTTGCATAGCATCAATAGTTCAGCATTTAATGTTAAACGATTGCAAAAATCTGTTGCGTTATATGAAAAGCCTAAAGCTGAAAACAAACTGATCGGACGCGGCTGACAGCCCATACAAAAACGTCCGCGACTGATGTCAGACGCGGCTGACAGCCCATACAAATCGTCCGCGATTTACGCCTTTGCACACTTCAATGTACAAACAGAGAAGTTTAAAGAGATACAGATTGTGGATCTAAGTAATTTGTTCGGGTTATGTCAAACTCAGCCGACAGATCACGGCTTATATGGAATTGACATATTCCGACCAAATAATTTTCCCCATTATACAATTATTATCTAGATCGCGGCTGTCAGTTGCGTCCGATCAGAATGTTTTCCGCTGAAATCACTGCCATAGTATTCTACAAAGTAGCTCCCTTTTTCTACAGCCTGAATGTTTTCAAATATTAATCAATTGAAGTGTCATTATTTAAAATTATAATGTGAAAGGTTTAACCAAAGAAGGGTAACTGAACTTAAAATACTACCGATAAGCAGTTTTAGAGTGATGGAGATATACGCTGCAAGCTATCATCATTGTATGGAAGTACTTAACTAGGTCTTAGGCATATCGAAGTATTCCTGGAACACCCATTGGTACGTTCTAAAAAGGCGATGTTAAAAATAAACATTAAGATATTAATTTGACGAACCTGGGAGCATTACTCATTTTAGTTTTATTAGAAAAATAATAAAATATTACTCATTGAAATTATAGACAGGAGCGTGTTTATTAGGATATTATATTATTGGCTATTCGTTATCCCGTTCTGGTCACACTGCAGTTATTTGTGCATCATTTGTAATATACAGATACTGTGTTCGTACGTTTTGGATACAAAAGCTATTTGCAAAATTAGGACACATGGGACTCACTGCAGTTGTTTATTTTCATAATCTCATCTTTTATTATCTGACGTCTTATAAAGATTAGCCAAAAAATAAACCCGGTCGCACGTAGCGCTGGTCACATTATCTTAATATATATAATTCTTCAGTGAGTGTGTATGTCACTGAACTTCTCTTAAACGAATGAACCGATTTTGATGAAATTTCTTGTGTGTGTTCAAGGGGATCTGAGAATGGTTTAGATTCACAAAATAGCTCGGCAGACTTGTTCTGGTAAATTTTTTTTTAACTTAAAGTACTCGTACATTACATGTCTGTTATGAAGCTAAGTCATAACTTAATCTTCTTAAAAAGGAAACGAAAACCTACCTTGTTCCATAATTTCAAAAACCATAACTAAATCCACTTTATGTTCAACTTCACAGAGTTAGCGTGAGAGTAAAAAGTTTTATGCTCGTACAAATATAAACCGCACAAACAACTGACCGACACATCCATTACAACTGAGTCAAGTAGTTATACTGTGAAAAAATATAACGAAACGCGGTGTGTGGCGGAATGATCTCCAGTTAATTAATTGATAAGCAGCTGAGAGTTAGAGTTCAAGTGATAAACAAATCGTAATTGAAAATAAAAGTTGGCAGCGAGCGCCATTACATAGCGCTATTTGCGCTGATTTTCGAATGTTTTGTTTGTTCCTTAATATTTAATTGGTATGGTTAGTCATTAACAAATAGTAAACATTTTGCTGTTTTATAATGAACATCAATGTGCAAAGTGACAAGAAAATAAAACTCTACGAAACATACAGTTTTGAACATAATGGTCTTGGTTAAAAAATTTAGAGCTAATATGAAATTTATCATTTATTTGGATGAAACCTACTTTTGTTATTATTCCCTTATCAAACGACCTTTTACGATTGTTAGCCTCTGTAAATCTTTCCGCGTGTGGCGAATTGCGATTCAAATTGTATAAACAATACGTTAAATACAAAGATAAGAAATTTATGTAATTAAGAATTGTATTTGTAGTTTTCATTTTATGAAGGACTTTAATAAAAAGTATATAATAGACATAGTTATGTAAGATAAATTGTATTAACACGTGATTTCATACTACGTCAAAGTTGATTCCACAATATTAGGAGAAAAATAAAATTCATACCTTAATTATAACCTTACATGAAGTAACTCCACAAATAGCCATTCTTTAAAAATAAAGCTAACATTCTTCTCTATTGACTCCTAGTTAATAACTAAAAGGTTTTTTAAATAAAATATACAATGGAGATACTAGCTGTAATAGATTCTACTACATTTTTCGGAATCAAGGTGAAACCGCACTATACCTACTGTACTTTTGTAAAGGGTCTAATTCTTGTCTGTAGAACCTCAGCTAAATTGAAACAAAGAGTCGCTTCATGTCGTGTGACGTGTCGTGTCGCGTGACGTGTCGCATACCTTAAGATACAAGAAACCTTTACTACCTTAAACTTAGAAAGGCAGAGCATTCAGAGTTCATTCTAATCAAATTTAGATTAGAACGAACTCTGACTGCTCTTGTCATATTTTGTGTTGTTCGCGCCAAGGAAAGATAATCCAGCATTAAGTATTATACGGATCTATGCTGCGGGTGTATTGAGTTGTGAGAAGTCAGAACTTGTCTACTATTGTATTGACAATATGTAGAACTTTCTAGATAGAGAAATAGCAACTCGCTAATATCTTTTGAAAATGATCTGTGTAATAAATAACCTTATTGTCCCTAGGTTGTATTTATGAGCCCGCTTATCTATTCATGAAAGTGGCTCCCGCGGAATGCGACTGGCGCCAGCGACTTGGACGACGTAGGCAGAAACGTTTTCATTACTTTTTGCTATAATCACGGAATAAGATACCCGAGTATTATGGTAAATATGATGTCAAGTGCATAGAGAAAACGTCGTATGTGCGACTAAGGAAGAGAATGCGGAATTGCCTAAAAGCGTTGATGGTATGATTGAATTTTGAAGCAGGAAAACAAAAGCTGGTGTCAGATTAAAGCGATTTTGAGCAACATATAGTCTACTTTTGGTCTTGGAAAAACATCATGTTCGAAAATTCGTATTTTTACGGCCAAAATACATGTACCTCTGTTTATTGCGGGGTAACACATTGCTTTTAATTTTGTGCATACTCGGGCAGCATCTTCAAATTATAATTGAAGTCACGTGTCCTAGGTATATGGTATAACGTCACAGAGGCCTCGGCGCTCACTTTTACTGGCTCATTGCGACATTAACGCATTGCTTCATATCGCTCGTTCGAAGAAAGTATTGTTATATCACACCATTAATGATTGATGCAAAAAGAAATCATTGGCATTTAGATTATTGTTTTAGCTTTTAAAGGTATCTAGCTCTGATGATCTCACTGAAAGACATTTTAATAATGATTGAACTTTAATTGAAAAGTTTGACAGCTAATGCCCGTTCATTATCTTTCAAACTTTTTAATAAAGTCAAGTCTTATTTTAAAATCTTAATTTAAATCTATTATATAAGATAAGTACAACAAGTTTTCCTTCCTGACGATTTAACCTAGAACGCACGAACCGATTTCTTAGTATTCATTGGAAAGGTCTCGGGCGCCATGAGGTTTATAGCAAAAAAAATCAGGAAAAATTTCAAAACAAAAGTTACGTTAAGTCGTGGGTAACAGCTAGTCATTTATAAATCGTCCCAAGGTGTGTGCCCAAGTGGAGGTGTAATGCCAGGTGCATAGTATTTTTAATTTAACTAAAGACAAAAGGTTTTTTTCTTTTTATTACGGGCACAACTAGCCTATGAATTTACAAACAAGTTTTAGGAACAAAGCAATAAAGCTATACACAATGCACAGTAGTTTTCACTTTCGTCTAATGATAAATATCTACCAACAATTCCACCAGTGGACAGGACGTCACGTCTCGGCTTCCGTATAATGTTCCGGCGGTAGTCCCTTGATGTGAACGAGCCCTTATGGAACACGCATGTGTCCTCGGCATTACAGCATACAATAGCAAATGAAACATTAATTACAAGAGCACTCTTGTTTGAATTGTCTCATAGCGAAGCCCTACCGTCTGCATTAAACTAGATGGTGTTGCTACGTTTTCGAATCGCACTATTCGTTTCAAATGCAAAAAGGATGTTTATTATACTGAACATTGTGATAAGTAGCTAAATATTGCGTAGAACAAGAGCGTTTGAGGAAAACTGATAGTAACTTACTTAAATTTTCTCTTTGTTTCTCTACATTCAAATAAGCGACGATTTTCTTCGCACGTGCAATTCTATGGAGATAATTAAGGTCAAGTTCCAAGTTTTTGAATTAAGGCCAAACAAGGTAAACAAATAGGCCAAACAAGGATATGGTAGGCTTACCGAAATCCGTATAAATAGAAATGCAAGGACGGGAAATTGGAAACTGTTGACCTAGCCTTAAAGTAAATAACAATTTAATTGATGACCTTAAAGTGTTTTAGCAAACGAAAATAAGTTATTTCCTCTAGAATTTCACGAATGAACTACAAAACCGTCAGTAAATGGTACTCGTACAAAACAGTGGGGAGTCACGTTAGTAAGCGCCTATAATTATTTGAACTTAGTCGTTTTTTAATTGGGCTGTTTTTATTCCTTTTTTAATTTAATAATAATTAATTGCAAACAATTTGTATAACAAGGAAGGGACTTTATCATCTTATGATTTAATTGTTTCATCAAAACAATATCATGACGATATTTTGATAAGAATCCTTTCCGGCGGCATTATTAAGAAATTTTAAATTAACTTCAGTTTTTATAGGTACTTAAAAGTAATTAATTTTATCCTAGAAAACTTAAGTAGGAAACAAAATGTAAAACTTTATTAATGACAACTTTAGATTTATCATCACATTTAAATAGTCTTTAAATCGGTAAAATTAATGTTTTGTGTGTAAATTCCCAATGTGTCATTCGTCTATAATCGTTATAACAATTAAGATAAAGGTAGTCGTCACACTGACGATAATAATATAATGAGGGTAGTCACAAACACATTACAAAGTAGGGAATTACAAATGAATACCTGTTCCAGTGGAAAGTCACTGAAAACTATGCATGGCAGAAAATAATTATTGATTACTAATTAAAATTTAGGTAAAGTGTAAAAAATATGCTGATACCATGGTAACACGGTTAAAAATTGCAAACATTTTGAATTCGAAATTCAGCGTCCTGTGGGAGATAGGGGAGAAAGAGATATAAAAATAATATTACATTCTTAAGTATGGTCTACAGTTTTATAAGTGTTAATACTATAATTGCAATTTGTGTCCAATCTTACAAGTGTTGCAACAGATAAAGCAATTCAAAAAGTTATGAAACATACTTTAAATGCATAATGTGAACATGTAATATAAGTTAAATTAGCTGATTTATCATTACCAGCAATTGTATAACTTATAAAATGTGGTTTTCAGATTTTTTAATATCTATTTTACGTAAGATGGAAACATTGGACAGCATTTAAATCGTGATCGTTTGATCTGTCACGAGACACGCGGTAGTTTTAAATATGTATTTTGTTTTACACACTTTATGTGCCAAGATTTTTTTTATTTATCTGTCGTGTTACAATATGAGATAAATGTAGAAATAATAAGGGGCAAAAAATATTCAGTGACAAACCTAATACTGAAGTAGTCTGTAGTTTGCAATATAATACGGGCTCTCATATTCAATATTAAGTTACTCTTCTGACTTTTAAAGACAAGTTGATTCAATCAAAATGTGGAATCACTTAACACCACCTGGACTCACTAATGTTGAGTGCATTTAGGGGACGAGCACAAGAGTTTTTAACCTACCCTTATTTTTTGTTCAAGCGTTCATATAAAACTCTAATTTTTAGAGGAAACCTTAGGATTAGTGGCTATTTTCTTGGCGAATTTTTCATTTCAAAATTAATATCTGGCAACCCAGATACAGTATCCCGGAGCCGGCTAACGCTGTTAACATAATGTAAAATATAATCTGGACTCTGTATTATTAGATCTTTGCGTTCTTTGACGCAGGTATCAGAAAATTTATATTTTGGCTCCCTTCCAGAGTAATGAGGACGTCGCTTGTCTGGGGCTAAGTCTGATTAAATTGATATTAAAATGGCAATTCTATGGATACATTCTATATTCAAATTAGCAACTACTATTAACTAAACAGGAAAATCATATAAAAAAAAGTATTTTTATGGTGTCTCAAGCAAGAAATCTGGTTCTAGTAAATAAATGAATGAAAGAAAATCAAAAGAATGAATGAAAATGTTAAAGTGAACCATTTGGATAGTCTCCAAGAAAATATAAATGAGAAAAGCAAACATCAGAAATATTATTTGCCCAATTTAAAGAGTTCATTGATTTGTGACAAAATTATCCATCGATGTATAAAATAATATTAAAACTCGATTAATTTTTGTAAAATAAGTCCTTCAGGTACACAGCAGAAAGACGTGTTTGAGAAGCTCAAGGATGTTATTGCTATAATAATATTATTATAACATGATAGTAGTCATCTTAATCTAGTCTTTGAAGTTATTTAAAGGATTAATAAAAATGTTCAAAAGCTAAGCATCAAAGACGATCTATATTATCTACGCTTATTGTTATTTTATTGTCTGATTTTATCATTATCATCCACATCTTCCATTGTTGTTCATTGTTTACGTTTGTTTGATGGAACAATCGTGTAAATTGTTCGTATTATTGACGACCATCCTGCATATAGACTGAGTTATTTAATAAGAGATTGGCATGCTATGGCTTTTGTTGTAAAAACCAATTATTCCAGGACCATCAATAGCGTCTTTGTTTTCGTTTATATAATTTTTATTATCATCGTTAATGTATTTTTTATAATTATACGTAAAAGTTTTTAATTTTTATGTCCAAGAGCAACTTATTCTTTATAGATATTAAAATCATCTTAGATAGCAAAATTTCGAACCTTTTTTTATCACGAAAGACTTAACTACTGCTCTAGCCATAACGACGACAAATGTGTATATGACGACGACAAACAAACGACAAATGCTATAAATAGTTCATTCGTATAAAATAGAGATTTTGACATACATTTTCAAATGTAGATTTATAGAAATTCAATAATTCTCTGCCTTTTATACAAATCTATACAGATATAGGATTCAAAATGTTTAATTTTGCAAACCTTAACTTCTGGAAACATCTTTTTTATTTCCTCCGAAGGGGAAGATAATATGAATGTGAAGGGTTCGCAAATAAGGGATGTTCTCCAAAAAGTTGTTTACTTTTAAGCCTTGTTAGAGTTTTGTCTTTGAAAAAATATCTCGTAGTCATAAATCAAACCTCATACGATACAGTTGTCTGAACAGCGTGATTTACGTATATAAAGACTTCAAGGCGATGTGTCGGCTGTATTGACAATTGACAAATCTGTAAGGAAGACCAAGTGTCCATATAGAATACTTATTATATACGTGACGAGGGTACCTTGTTAACGCTTTGAAACAATTGACTAAGGCGTTTCCAACTGACAATTATCAAAATCGATGTATCATACGTCCAATAAGACAATAGACAAAAAGTTTTATACATATAAATAATAGAATTTACTTGACCATACCAGAGATGATAGAAAAAGAAAGAGCTTCAATACAATCAAATCATAAATAAAATAGATATAATAGTTTTTGCTTAAAAGGTTTTTGATTAATTCAATAAATAAATGATTATTTAGTATAAGTATAAAAATCCTTAACATTAGATCAAGAGGAGCTTCCTGCATTGGTGGGGGCCTTTTCCCAGTAGTGGAACAGCATGGGCTTTAAAAAAAATAAACTTTATATTATATATAAGCCTATTTAAGACTTTTTTTACTTTCTTCCTGATAAGAGTTTTGCGCACCTTCGAGGCGGTAAACAACTTTTCCACAATACGAATATGACGTTACTGATGTGTCATTTAGGTCACAAGCCTTGACCAAAGATACTACGTTTCATTGTAAACAATACGCGGCCCCTAATGAAGACAAATGGTATAGAAATTTAAGATTATGAAACCGTTAAATAACAATTCTTCACGCATGTAAGGATTACGTCTGCATACGTCATTTGTCATTAAGTATGTGACGACACACCACCGGACGTCAAAATGACACCAACTATTTCCTAAAGAATTGATTTGCGGATGGAATTCAGCGTAGTTTTTAGAAAAGTCTCGAGGAACTCTGACCCTGGCAACTCACCAAGTCAGCCATTATGAAAGAAGAAGAACTTTCATGTCGTTATTTTTGATGTGTGATTTGAAATACAGGCTTCTACATAATCGATGATGATCGTGTGGTCGTTTATAATCAGCACAATCATCGTGCAATTATCCACACAACCGTTCTTACTTTGTTGAATACGATGATTGGCGGGCAGAGGCGAGAATGCTCCCAACATGATCGTGCTCGCGTGTAATCGTTTGTAATCACCTATTATAAAGAAGTTAGAGGAGCCATTATAGGCTCTTTAATTTTTGTAGGGCATAAAAATGATTGTGTCTATGATTGTCCACGATTTACTTTATTGAAAGTTATATGAAATATATGAATGTAATGAATGAAAGTAATAACAGCGTTTCGATATTCTTCATAATTTTCAAAACCTTCATCTTCAATAAATTACTATTGTTTGTCTGAATGTAAATACAGTGTAATTAAATGATACGTACGGACTATGATCAGGAAGCTAAGGCGTCAGATGCGATTACGGAAATGTAGGTATACGGAAAACTCATCGCGTGCTATATCATATACTATATGTAGAGACGGTGTAGGAGCTGTTGACACCATAATAAATTCACAATTTAGTTATATTAAGTAACCTGTAGTGAAGAACTTTTTTTTAATTGTGACCACACCCCCTTAATTACACTTTTTATACGTTAATGATAGGCCAGGTTATGGAGAATTTATTAGTCCTTAGGCAGCCCCCAGATCTACAATATCATTGAACAATACATTTGATTGTTTAATATGATTGAAAGACACTTTGAATCAAAACGATCAAATATATTGTCCAATAATACTAAGGTCGATATTATGAGTATGACGTTCAGTCAGAGAATGGTATTGATCCCGTGTACTCCTCATTAATACAAACAATATTGAGACAGACTGAAAAATGTTGAGCAATAATGACCCTACGTGATGCTATATTAAAAAATTTGTGCAATAAAAAGTAAATTCGCCCAAACTTTTCTACAATCAGTTAGCAATCCTCAATATATTGTACAATATGAGATATTACTCAGAAAAGTTGATTATCTAGGGGTCTTATACGTACCTAAAGGAATAGAAAAAGAAAAGGAATGGTCATTCACCCCAGGTGTGTTGCTGTCTGCATCAGCACGGCTATAGCAAACAGAGGGGAGGTAAATTACACTCGAGGGACACGCAGAGGGTAAGCACCTGAGGTAAGATGCTATTATTCCCTCTTCCCCAAGCACGTAAGAATATAGAAAAATATTGTAAGATCTCCAACTTTCTGGGGTAAGAGGGTCGCATAATAGAAGTTGATTTTCAAAAGTAAGGACCACGTATGAAATAGTATTAATAAAAGTTGATATTGTGGATATGTTTTTCCTTTAAATTATCTACCTGCACGTAAGAAATAGCCATGGGTTTTGGGAGTATTTATTTTATGACTAGCTAAACCCGCAAACGTTTGTTTGGCAAAAAAATTTAGGGTTGTACTACCCCTAACATTAAGGGGAATGAAAAATAGATGTTAGCCTATTCTCATAGATACCGAATAAGCACAAAAAATTTCATCAAAATCGGTTAAGCCGTTTCGGAGAAGTATGGCAACGAAAACTGTGGCACGAGAATTTTATATATAAGATGTTAAGACAAAATATTTAAAATATAAAGACTAGTTTTGAATTTTCGCAACTTTTTCCCTCTTGTTTAAAAGTTAGCATAGGTACAATAAAGTGAAAACACAGTCAATTTCTCAGTTTTTTATTTAACAATAGTTAAAAATAGCACTGCTTATTTCTAAAAAGAAATCTCTTCCAGCAGCCCCACTAAGAGAGATGGGATTTAATTATAGCAAACATGTTGTATGGAAATTCTGTCAAAAAGTTGTGGATAGCCTAACAGGAACTTTATCAGTAAGCGGTGAAACAGGCCCTCATGCTTTTAATATAAGACATCCGTGTCACAACTTACAACTAAAATAACGATAGAACAAAGATTATCCTTTTCAGAAAGTTGGTTGAAAGCAAGACGCTGCTTATATTTCTAGCTTGTCTGCGAATGTCTGAAGTGGCCTTAAGCTTAGGCTTAGGAATATCCTGTAACTTGATATTTGTCACAGAAAGAGGCTAAGGCTGTTACAGTAATTGCGATGTCTGCACGTTTTTTATATAACATTTGAACTGTGTTATAATTTCTCGTAATATTAAAAAAAGTTATATTACTAGCATTCCTACTTCGACTCTGGTAGTAAAATTAAATATTTAATGCATTCTTCTTTATTCGTCTACTATTAAAAAGCAATTAAAAGTTGACCCTAATATTTTGCTTTCACCGAATCTAAGCGGTATTGATATTTATTTTCGCATATTATCTATACAAATTGCGATTGACGACAACAAAGTGACAACACAGCACTTTGTTTCCTTCGCGGTTTGTATAGGAATGACAATTTTTTTAACAGGGGGTTAATGACCGCTACTGCCTAGGGCGCCAAGATTGGACGAATGCAAATTAGATTTTTTTTATCTTTTTGTCCCACTAACTATTAAATATATTTTTTATCTTCAATTTAAAAAAGCTCTTTTATTTCCATCATTAAATTAAAACTTACTTTTAATTCTCATTATTTCAAAATACAGCAGTAAGATACATAAATAGATGCCAGGGAATGAAGGTTTGTAAGTAATTAAACTGCCTACATTGCACCCTTACATACATCACGAGGGCGGAAAATGTTTGTCTGTTTGTTAAAGAATCATTACTGTCTGCTGACCCCTGGTTTGTCTGTGAGCAATTATATACAAGACTTGCGTGTGATACACTTGTATAATATGTACAATAAGTCATAACTATTAGCTTACTTTTGCTCAGAATTATAATAGGGGGTGAATATTATTTATAATCCAGTGATCGAGTCCAGCTCCAGTTGATTTTTACTGGAATAATGAAAAAAGGTTTCCGAATGTACTGGAAAGTAATTCGGTGGATTTGATCACGGATATGGATGGATAGGAATAATGTCCGTCATAAAAGACTATTTGAACTTAGAACACAAAGTGTTTTATAAGTTAATGTTAATGATTGAGAAATAAATTTCAAAGTTACAAAACATCCGAGAAAGTAAAAATACCATAATCATTTAAATATTTGAACTATGTAATGAATTAAGTAATAAGAATGTTTGTAGTTGTTTATGTTGTAATTTAATAAACGTTCTTAATTAATTTACCCCGGCGTTCGTATAAAAATCATCCTTTTGTCCACACCATACGGTTCCCGACAGAGGTTACATAATAATGAATGTTCAGCTTCCGAATCCGACACCGTACATATTTGGGATTTCTTCCCGCATTCCAACCGTAACATGATAACTTACGCAATACTTAATGCAATGTTAAAACCTTTATCAAATTTACTTTCTACTGACAGAAATCGAAATTGTCTTTACATTCCATTTCTCTCTCGTATTCGGTAATTACATTTTTTTTTGGTTACAAATGTACGCGTATTAGGTTGCAATAGTAACAAGGAATGTTGTTGTTATGCTATACTTGCGTGGTAATGGTATTTGATCTTGAACTTTATCAGAATGTGTTAAGCTAGGTTTGTGCTTAGCATCAATTTGAGGGTAAAGTCACCTCCACACAGGAGCGTTATTATCGATGCTAGGATATATAATATCTTATTAATATTTGACAACTTCTAACTTTTGTGGCGTTATTATGCCGTGCCGATGTGTGTAACTTCATTGACATCTTTAATCATAATAGAAAATGTACTGAAAAATCGGCAGTAACAAAGTTCTACACTTTGTTATAATGTTATAGAAACTCTATAGAGCGTCCGTAGCCTAGTGGGTAAGACATTTGGTTCGCACTCGAGAGGGTGCAGGTCCGGGCCCGGGTGGAGGCGTGTACCAATGAGACATTTTCCAATCTTAACTACATAATACAGTAACTCATTGCCGTGGGCGACTATGCTTCGGCACGAATGGGCCGGCCTGAAACGGCGTGTGCTGTGTTTCGTTCAGTGAGTAAGTTTACCGGTGGCCCAACTGCCCCTATCCCTATTCCCTTGTAAAGGCCGGCAACGCACTTGCGACTCTTCAGATGTCATGAGTGTCCATGAGCGATGGCGGTTGCTTTCCATCAGATAACTCTTCTGCTCGTTTGCCTCCTAAATATCATAAATAAAGTCAGCACTTAAAACTTAAGAGCATGATTAAAAATTTTGAGATGCTATTCATAAAAGTCTCTATATGAATGAAAACAGCATCCCAAAATTGCTCTTAGTATTTAGTGCTGACTATACCACCACCGATAAATTAACCAATATACCACTGATAAATTAACCGCCAACCAACTAACGCTCGTACTAAAACAGTACGCACCAATAAGAGACCTGCGTGTACGTACTCCGATACTTCTGACCAATCAGAGCGCATTGGCTTTGGACGGATTTTTTTACCGAACAAAACTAATAATGTTTCTGCTCGTTTGGTTATATTCTCGATGATATGGGCCTTAGATTCCAAGTAGTTGAATGAAATTTATAGAAACTTAAAATAATATAGGGTAAGATTATTTTCATAAATGGTTAAGTTGATAACTTTAGGCTGAGTTTGTGGTGTGTCCTTTACAATTTGATTAACTTTAAGTTTGCTACTTCTATTTAATTTGAAATTTATGTTTAGTTTAAAAGGGGATTCAGGTCCCACACAACTTCTTAATGAGGTTAACTTTGATATTTTCAATTACACCATAAAACGTCTTACTTAGTGAGAATAATAATTATTATATCACTTAAAATTTTTTGTTTAATTAAAATTATAGAGTTTTCGGTCAATCAAGACGGTAACGGTCGTTAATCCTCTGTCAATTGACACTTCAAACAATCAGCAATTGACAACAACACTCTTTGTTGTCAATCGTTTTTTTTTTATAGAAAAAAAACTATTGACAACAAAGAGAAGAAGAAGCCGCTTACGCCTAGATTCACCGAAAACACTATAGAAGTTTCTGCTTGTCTGTCAGCGGCTCTCAACATCACAATCCTGTTCTGTTACCGTCTTATCAATCTGCAATTTCTTTTTATCGCCTGACATCAGCCATTTTGCATTTATAAATAGAAAGTTTGTGTTCAAAAACAAGAACCAATCTGATTCGAAAAAAAACTCACACCAGTGCAACATTTAATTTTTACAAGTTAATATAAATATCTTTATCAATATCAATATCTTTTTAATTTAAAAATATACTAGCTGACCCGACGAACTTTGTTCCGCCCTGATGGCAATAAATAAGCAGATTGTGTTTTTTTATTGGAAAATCGAACGCTGTCGAACGGAATAAAAAGTATCCTATGTCCGTCTC
>JAOTAV010015369.1:0-25118 GCA_026546445.1 Cyclargus thomasi
AATTAGTATTTGATATAACTAATAAACAAAGGCTAATAATTTTAATTACTTTTATTCTATGGAAAAGTGGATATAATGACTAAAATTAAATGTTAAGTTTATACTATCCTGGACTTTTTTGTAGGCTAACTTAATAATAAGTTCTACAACTTTTCTATTGAAGTCAACCATACATCTTTAACCATTTAGCCAGCGTTTGCGAGAATCGTCAACGTACGGCAATTTTTTCGACGACTTACTCCACAATTTTCACTACCACGAAAAATCCAATCTATTTTTCGGGACAAAATATAGCCTATATGAATTCAGAAGAATCCTTCTAAGTAATGGTAAAAGAAAATAAATATACATGGTATAACACCCTTATTCTAAAAAACTTATCTTTATTATACTTGAACTATTAATTTTAAGATCTTTAAGAATTTTAAAAACTTATCTTTTATCTTATCTTTATCATCTTTAGCATAATTAGCATATTAATAATTTTTAATTTAATTTCATAAAGTTTCTTGGATTGTTTTTTATTATTTTCGTAGACAAATCGCGATTATTATTTTGCACCGTTTGTTATTATTTATTAACTTAAGTATATTTTGGTCAGTATTACTATCGTTATTTAATCTGGATCATATTTAAGGGAGATTAACGTCGATTTTCTAGTCGAGAGGAGTGGAAGACGTCGAGGGAGACCTTTGCGAAGCAGTTATAGTTATCGATAAAAAATGAACGCTAAAAGTTCAGTTTTTACTGAATAATTATATAAATGGAAACTACGAACGTGTTTGGAATAAAACTTAATAGAAATGTTTTTTACAAAGCTTTAATCACAGACTATTTTGTTTCAGGCTCCAAGGTAATTTAACACGCCGACGAGGTCTAGTAATAATAGAAATTGCTGACAATTTCACGCAATTAAAAAAAATGCTTACTTCGTGCTTTACATAATAGCTGTTATTATAGTAGAACTCAGTTGAAAATCGTCGCTCATGCATTGGGGATTTGGGTTATATTGTATGAAAACAAAGGATATGTGTAACTTAGCTAGGGGTTAGCCATGGAAAACTTCCAAGAAGCGACCTCGTTTCCTAACTCACTAAATTATTACACGCGTCTGACTGCGCATAATTATGGGAGTACCACATATAACTATAATTATGGTAAGGGGTAAATGGGGAATTTATTTGTGGAAGCTTTCGAGTAAGTAAATAAAAAAAGTAAAAATAAATAAAAGTAAGTGAATGGAAACTCTACCAAAATGCAACCATAGGAAGAAGTTACTACAAAAGTTCATATAGTTTATTTGTAAGTCACGGGAAAAGGGGAACTTTACCAAAATCTAACCGTATTATGCTCTACTCTCTCTAATTTTAATGTTAGTTATTTCAGAAAAAAACCTCATAACTAATAACGTTACAATATTGCGTGCAGTGGGTGATTTTTTGTGAAGTTAATTTTGTAAAAGTAGTTTTTTACCCGCCAACGCTTTCTCTTCATTTGTCAAAGCGTACGTGCGTTCGTGTTGTGAAAGAAAACAAAACTTGAATTATGTAGAGTTAGGAGTTACCTTATTCAGTAACATTAATGCTTCAATGTTGTTTTTATACCGGTTCATAAGTATAATATTGTACGGAATAGTGCTTTCATGTTGTTTTATGCCCATTTTAATGAGTACAATACATTATGAATGCAGCAAATGAATGAGAAACTATTCGACGGAAGCGACTCTACATTTTACGGCCGACGAAAGTTCTTAGGCTGGAATTACCGGCGTCTGAGATTCTAATTTAAAATTGAGATGCCACTACAACTCTACGACATGCTGAAGTTTCTGTATTTGAAATGTGTGTGTTACTCAGTGGATTATACTCTACATTTTGAGAAAGTATTTTAGAAAACTTTATTTACTATTTCATAGATTTTGTTATCTAACCAAAAATAAAAATTCAACGGCTCTTTCAAATTGTTTAAGAAAAATATGGTCAACTAAATATGATTTGTTACGAAATGTAGTTCTGAATGGGCGAAGGCGTACGCGGTACGTCGTGTCAAATATTTATTTTCGGTCTTTAGTAATTGCTTGAGATTATGTGTGGGTGCTCCACTCATAAATTTTGTTAGGGAGGTATATTTACTAACAATAAACTTGTGACTTCAAATTATTTGAGTGTCACACATGAGAAAACGTTTCGTATTTCCAACTACAATGTAGGCACTTTAAATGCATTCAGTTATGAAAATTGAAAAATCCATTTTTAACCCAGAACTTAGCTGCTATGCCGTAGTTTTGTGTATATCAACATGACTTTACTAATCTAATGTTACACTAAATTATTTGTGACTTTGTGTCTTTTTGTGTTACGAATTTTGGAGTTTCTAGTAAAAGTTGGTTAGAAAACAAATATGTTTAGAGTGCACAATGAACAAGCATGGCGGTATACCCCCGCCCCCGCACGCCGCCCGCGTCAGGGTGCGGACCCAATTGCTTGCGTGTGCCAACACCATGATCGTCCTTTTATTTCGGACAGACTCTACATTTTAAAGCGCGTTGCTATCTAACGAACTCATAATGGAGTCAAAATTATAAAAATCTTGATACTCACTTAAATTTCTCAACTTGGTCGGTTAAATAAAACTTAGTATTTTGTATTGTTCGCATATTGTAATCCTGACTGTGCAGTAAAATTTGTGGTATGTTTTTTGTAACGCAGTATTAGCGATTTCAAAACTAAAATAAGCTAAACACTTTTTAGTAATTTTGTTTGTAATTTATTATTTAAATAGCTGTTGTAAGCTAATTTTTTGCTTTTTTAATTTATAAATCAAAATAGAATAAATTTACGTCAATAAATCAAAGTTTTTTTTAAATTGTTATTACAATTAGATAGTCATACCATTTTCAATTGTATTTCAATATGTTATTTTTCGGTAGTAGAAAGCTGTTATTAGACAACAGTTATTTATCATTATTTATTAAACACTAGCTTGTCCACGCGACTACGTTTGTAATTTATAAAGTTTCTTTATAAATTATCCCGTTTTTACTACCTAAATTTTTTTATAATGACTGCTCGGCTACTGTTGCTCGTAACGTGATGTTATATGAAGGCTATAGGTACCCCCGATTCCTACTAATACTTCCTGAGATTAGTGCGTTCAAACAAACAAAAAAACTCTTTAGCTTTATATTATTAATAGACTAGATAGATAATACAACTAAATTTTGGTAAGTATGTTTCTCAATAACCAATTACCTCAGCTTAAAGTTAAATAATAATTATCCATTGTTTTCAAAACGCATGGTGTTAGCGTGTATGTCAACAATTCATGCACGCTCTCTATCCCTCCCCTACATCTGCAGCTTTTTGTAATAACATGCCATGCTTCCCCGTATACTGTGTATAAAATTCAGGGGCAACCAGCGGACTCACCGATATTATTTTCAATCGAACAAATCCAAACCGAACTCAAAATCCAAACAGGTCATAACATCATTAGATAGTTTTCACTAGCACCTTCAATTATCACTCAATGCACACACAATGTTAACGGGTCACTGAACACATTGGTATAACTCTGGAGTTGTAAACCGGTTCGCTGGAAGTGTTACGCGGTGTATACGCCAGTGTTTATAGAGTACGCGACGAAAGTTCTTTACAACTGACGTACAGTCCGGTCGCACTCGGCTGCGGCACTGGCGCGAGTCGCCCGCCGCGAGGGGGCGCCCCCCGCGTCTCTACACGAACTCGCCCGACCGGTTTCTCTATCTTTTTCATGCGCGTGCGTTGCCACGTTCACCGCTTGTCCCAAGGCGTTGCCAGTTCTACATTATTTTTTGTTGAGTGGATAATGGAGCGAGGGGTAATAAAATAGAAAACGTCGAAGAGGGTAATGATTGAGTTAGATTTTAAAAACTACTGTAGATACAGTTCCAGTCGATTTGATGAATGGTGTGTGAAATGTGGAACGGAAAATAGGGTGTATGCAGCGTGAAAAATTCTTTAATCAAAGTTTGTATTTGGAGCTGTAATATTCAAAGTTTATTAACTCTAAAATAGAATCTAAAATCAAGAATCGAATATAATCGAATGAAAACGAATATGGTAAACAAGATGCTCTACCTATATAGTGTGGGTAAGCGTGTCAGGTGCTACCAAGCCGGCCCAAACCTCAGGTAGCTATTTTAAGCCGCCGCCAGATTTATGGATTATATTTCTTATGGCTCGCTGTTTATTGCATTCGAATTCGTATCGTAAACCGAAAGTTTCTAAGATATTTTGAAGATTACAGTATCGACGAACACAATCTGTGAACTCTTTATTTTGAGTCATTCGTAAAGTATATTAAAAGTCAAAATATGAATAAAGTATCTCGTGAATAGTAAAAAATCAAATTAGCATGTAGAAAATGTACTCTTGGAAAATAAAGAGGTATTTTTAATTTAAACCTTAGTCTTTACATTATTCTGTGAATATTACTTTGTTGAAATATGAAACAGCTAGTGTATGTAATATTATAAAGTGAAATATTATATTTCGACTAATTTAATTTAAATCAATTGAATTCTAAAGTCAGTTTACTAGTGAGATTTGGCAATTCAAACTTAAATTTAATCGTGTATAATATTATACTTTCATACATAAAAAATAGGGGTCAGGATTAAATTGACCATAGACCGGCGAAGGCTCTAGAAGTTCTATTCCACTATCCAGCTCCTAATACATTAGTAAATTTATTCTGTACAAAATTTCCAGGTGAACGCGGCGAGATTCAAATTTCGCTTCCCGATCGCATCCATAATAAGTTCCAAATTTAGATTCGAAATTCGAAACCCTCCTTCGATGCACCTGGCGAACTCCACATTACTCGCGGGAAGACATTTTTCCTGCTTGTGACCTTCGAATTATCGTGATAGATTTCTCATGGAGATGTTTATCCAGCAACGTGTGTTACTAGTAATTAGATATATGTATTGATGATACGTGTGGGCCGAGAATGACTGCTGTGTAAATACGAGTCGAGTACTTATATCCGATATCGTATGTTCTACGCGTGTGCATTGTGAAACGTTTTGAAGGCATATATTCATGTTTTTTATTCGACTTTCAAAAAAATTTAGGTTCTTAATTAATAATTTATGAATAATTTTTCCAAGTTACCCTTGTAAGGTTGCTATTTTTTGAATAAGCTATATATTCGTTTTAAAAAAATACCTATTCTAACCAGAATATCACGTAAAGAGATATTGTGTAAACTAAAAAATATTAAAAATTATTGTTACAGCTAAGTAACAACACTCATAATATTACGAATATTTCAAACTCAGTTTTCAGTTGTGCAATAAAGGAAACTCCATTATAATTTACTATTGCTATGTGCAAAAACATTGTTATGTGCATACACCTGTATTAATATTTAGCATTACAATTTGAATTATTTTTGACGGTTACTTAATCATCGCATGCTTTTTTGTGTTTCCTTGTACAATCAGAGAAGTTGAAACAGATACAGATCGTGGATCTAAGTAATTTTGTCGCATTATGTCAAACTCAGCCGACAGATCACGACTTACATGGAATTGACATATTCCGACCAAATAACGTAGATCCGTCAACTGGCTCTCTTTCAATTTCCCTCATAATACATATACACGTATAAATTTAAAGGTAAACTGCCGATGTAATTGATAATATCAATTTTCGTTTTAAATGCAAATGCAACATATAAACAATAATTATAATATTATTTACATAGAACACTGTAAAATTAATTCAGATCTCTCAGGTACATAATATTGATACTCGTATGTACCTACATTGGAGGTAAAAATTTAAGCGAGGACGTAAAATATATTCGGTATTAAATATCACAAAGGCACATCTGAAATTCCAACATTTTTAAATATTTTGTGAAATATTATGAACCATTTTCAGAACCTTTAACAGATAATCTTGATTATTATTATTTAATTTGAAAATAATCTACTGTTTCATTTTGCTTTATCCTATAAATTCTATTATTCGGATGTTGTGCATCAATCATGCCAAACATAGATCTTAAAACCTATTTGATTTTAGTGAAATTTGGTATGAAAAATATCCATTAATCTATATGTATCGGTTAACTTAAATTATGGGAAACTTTTAATTGCTATTAAATGCTCTCTTGGGATACTCATTTATTATATACTCAAATATTTGAAAAGGATTCTGCAATCAGCACTACAAATACAAATTAATTTCTATTACAGGTTTAACTGTGAGTATAACGATACGTGGTATCGGTCGTTGGCACTAAAATCATTATTTATGTATTTATTATTAGACCACTAAGTGATAAATTGTTTGATGCTTCTATTTGTGATCGCCTAATAAATATAATCGCAGCTATTTGTGTCTGCTTGATAATTACAACAATGATTGATAGAAAAATATTAAAAGCACAATTCCTTTTTTTTCTTCAACGTACCTTTTATACTAACAAAAACTCAAATCATGGCCCAAAATACCTGTTAGAGGTGGTGAGAAGGATTAAAAAAACATCATCTATACGATACAAATACACCTTTTATCAATTTCTGGCTTCTGCGTATTAGATCTGACATTATAACGCAATGTAGAGATAAGAATAATTTTAATTTGAAAAAAAGTACTGGCTGGAGGTTCTATGATCGGCTGTAGATATTTAGACAGCCATACCAAGAGCAGCAAGTCTGTCAAACCCTTGCAGTGGGCGAGCCATGCTTCGGCACGAATAGCCGGCTCGACCGGAGTGATACAACGGCCTCACAGAAAACTGGCGTGAAACGGCGTTGTGCTGTGTTTCGTTCATTGAGTGAGTTTACCGGAGGCTCAACTTTCCTAATCCCTTATCCCTATGCCCATTTCATCATAAAGGTCGGCAACGCACTAGCGACTCTTCGGATGTTACGAGTGTCCATGGGCGACGGCAGTTACTTTCCATTAGGTAAACCGTCGCTTGCCCCCTAAATATCATTAAAAAAAACCCTTGTGTATCTTCTTGTGTTGTAGATAAAGCTCTATTTCGAGTGCAATTATAATGCGTCACATCGCCTGCTATCGTTACAATGTAATTAATTAACATAACTCTTAATTTTTCTCAATAAATTATTATAGCACCAAAATGCTTCACAGTAGGAATTCAGTAGAAATTTGTCGATGCCACTTATTACTTTATAAAGGTAGGTAATACCTATAAGGGCCGGTTGTTTGATCTCTAGTTAAGGTTACTAATAGTTAAAAACAGTTAGCTAAACTAACTATTGGTTAGAGATTACAAAATATTGTCTTTCAAACGATAGTTAAGCTAACTTTGGTTAAAAGTTTTGACAAATTGTTAAATAAAATGACTACGCTCGTACTGGGTGCTTTTATGACAAAATAATGGACTTAAATATACTTATATTATTTTTATGTTCGATGACTCGGAATGTTCTTCTGATGAGTCTCATCACTCAATTTAGATCATGCCTCGTCTTTTCAACATCATTCTTGATGGTTGTAATTGCATGTATTCACGAAAACAATATATATAACACTACATATTATATTATACGTACTTGCTACTTTTGTTTTCCATGTTAATATTATTACTAGAGGATGCCCGAAACTACGTAGCGCCTTAATTCTTTTATCGCGCGGGAGCCGTACAAACGTACGCTCCCATTCCGTTGTGTCATGGTAAATTAAAAAAAAAATCATTTATAAAGCCCACTAAAATCTACAATGGCATCCTAAATCCAACTCTTAAACCGCCGTAAAATAAATTTTATTGTATCTAAATACCTTTGATTGTTATCGATAGAATGTGGTGTCTAAAAATGGTTGTTTTTTACCTCTACACTGTAAATCTTGGCAACTTTTGTTTGTATTTCGGTCTCAGGACAAAGGTAGTGCAATTTAGATTATAAATAAATATATTCGATAGCTCTAGCTCACATTACATTCGGCTTGAACCAAGCTATGTAGCTATAGCTTTGATGAAAGAGCGCGACACTATAATTAAAACAATCATAACAATATGAGCTTATCAAGCATAATACATGTATTATTAAAGTTGGCGGCTTCGGTGTAAGATCATTCGCCTGGATCAAGGTCTGCTACAGTAGTATATAAATAACGCAAAATTTAAGATGTCACATTATTTAGCCGGCAATACCTAAAACAGATAATTGAAGACATAAGCGGAAGAGGCGGATAACTTACATTTTAAACTTTCGAGTAAATACTAATTTCTTACTATAAAATTGCAATAAATCTTGTAACTTATCAATTTCATTATGAAGTACCATGAGTTTATAGGAATAGCGTTTGTCGATACTCAATAGCGAGTTTTATATATATTTAGTATTGGAAAATTCTACAGCGCTTCTAGCAGTCACTTGCGGAACTAAAATTGCCATACTAAAAACTTACGTAGTCGTTATCGAGTATCGACAAATACTATTGCTTCAAACTCACGGTAGAGCTACTGTACACGCGCCGTTATAAGTTTATTTATCTTGTACTAGCCTTCGTCTGTAGCTTCGCTGGCGTGGAATTCTAAAATCGCGAATATACGAACCGCTAATATAATGAAAAATACGAATATTTTGGGAACATGTTATTTTTTCAAGACTAAAAGGAGCCGATGTAATATTAAACCTACAAAATAACAAATAATGGAATATAGAATATGAAAGTAGGATGTATCTTGCGGTAGTAATATATTGCCAAATACATTTAGCTTGTTGTCAACATACAAAACACCGTATGAATGCACGAGTCCGGTCAAATCAGCCTACAATCAGGTCGACCGAAAAGATCAGCTTCTACGTGTACGGGACCCTTAAGGAATAATAACTTTATCCCTTCTGTGATCTTTAAATAATTGCTTAGTACCTGGCAACTGAATTAACCCACTCTATTTAGCTCCAAGTTTAGCTCCAAGTTTCTTAAATCATAATTATTTTTCGGCATATAATTTCTAATTATAAGGATACTTTTTAACGAAAATTAATTTAAGTAACGAGCAAAATAATTGTACAGCTGTTCAACATAATTGTATATTTATTGACTGCCAACCAAAAATACTAAAAAAGTTATGTTACTTGAATTATTATTAACAAAGATCGGATTTTTTGTCACACGAAGAAAGTCAACCAAGTCAAGCCTGTGGCTATTAATATACTCGTATAGGTACACTATACACAAGTCACAACATACCAAATTTTTAACGCATTCATATTTCATATCACAATCTCGTACGTATTCACAAATGTGACGAACTGAGGCTAAATCAACGTTCTAAATAAAATTGCTGAAAGGAATATTTTATTCAAGGAGAAATGTGATATACCGTGGAAATACCTAATGAAGTTGACTAGGTAAACTGACATGCTCTATATAACCTTTGCTGTGCGCAAATGTTCGCGGATATCAACAAATCAACTTATTTTAAATTGAAATAGATGTGACATATAGACGGACAGACAGACAGACATTCCGAATGCATAGAGTTTTTTTGCCATTTGGCTACGAAACCCTAATAAAAATTAACAGTGAGTGACTGACATAGTGATAGGTATAGTCTGGCTACTAGTAAGTTGAACCTAGAATTTATTTTTACTAGCAACATTATTTACCGCTGCAGTCTTTTGTTTTCGGTTAAAATTTGGACTACAATTGGATTTCATGATTTTGATACGTGATCATGATTTGTAAGTATTATTACGTTTAAGATCTTTTGATTATGTATGTCAGACGTGGCATATAATTTTTCTTGACTTTTTAGAAAACTTATATTAAAATACTCATGTTTATGTTTCATGATCTGATAAATGATCAAAATCTTTTTCACCAATATAATTATTGTGTACAGATTTTTTTTAATTTTAGAAGGTTTTATCTAGGTTCAGCTTATAGCAAGCAGCCAGACTATAATATATAGTTTAACGCAAAGCCAAAACCACTGAAATTTGGCATGCGGGCAGACGAAAAAATTTTTAAATGAACTAGCTTTTTCCCGAGGCTTCACCCTTGTGGAAGTCGAAAATTGGTCAAAATTTCAAAAAACGGGATGTTTTTTCAAAACCAAAAGTAGCCTATCGATGCCTTACTACCTCAACCTCGTATCTAAAAATGGCTCTAAGTCTATGCCAAAAATCGATTGATTGCTTCGTTAGGGCGTCAAGGAACGACAAATAAACAAACACTTTTCCATTTATAATATTAGCAAGGATTTCGGGCAGGTTGACTTGACTGGTATATAGATCTGAAGTCTAGAACTCTGGTCTTAATATATTTTTATTGAATTTAATATTGAAACTTCATTATAATTGAGGGAACTCAATGGGGCAGATGCAAATAGTCAGACAGTATACTTGCATGGACGAAAACACCAATGATGTATGTATTAAGTCTGGGAACAAATCTCCATTTAGATGTCACGATGAGAAATTATTCGCCAGTGTTCTTTACATTGTGACAAATCGTTGTGTCCCGACTCCCGACCGATAACAATGCAAAGGACGATATAGACTCTTCGAGATTAAAAGATGGCCACGAATTCCGTGCTCACAGGAAGACATTTTATATTCGTGTAATTATCTAATATTGGTCTACTAATAACAATTATGACGGACGAAAGTAGAGCGAGGATTTAACTAGGTAAGAAATTTAGTAATATATTAAATCTAACATACCTGGATCAAGAAACGTGCATTAATTTATCAATTAAAAACTTAAATATAACGTAAATAGTATCTGTTATGCATAACTAGCTTTTGCTGAAAATAACCGCAAAAAAAATGCTAAAAGTAGCTTCTGCATGTACATAGGTACATGCAGAATAATTATAATAATAATTAACGCTGAAAAAATGCACATACACTACACAAGTACTCGTAGCAAATATAAGACTGTCCCCTATTCCTCCCTTTGCAAAGATTTCATTGCAGATGAGAATTACTAATTTTTTTATAAAATACGGTTTTCTTTGAAACTGAATCAATAAAATTTTTATAAAGATGCTTTTTCATGTTTATAAGAAAATGTCTGCTAAACTAAATTAAAACAGATTTAAGAGCAATGTAGCGGACAACGTCGTAGCCTACGTGTTTGAAGTTTTGTCTTCAGAAAAACTTTACGACCTCAGGTAAAACCAAAGACATTTGTAGATTTACAGTACCATGAATTTTATATTTTGTTTAATGTTGGGCAAGCGAAGATAAACACAAGTCCGGTGTCCGCTCGCTACCTGCTCCCTATTATCACTCGACCTTTTTGCCATCCCTCGCAGTATCCACATTTGGCTCTGACGTGGAATAAATGATGATATTCTGTCAGGAAGAGTGAGGTTTGAATATGCGATTACTATCTCGCGACTGAAGCTAAAGAAATGATTGCTTCTCCAATTGTAGTCTCGCAAATGAATGGCTGGAGTAACAAAGACGCTCAGTTTATGTCCAGGCACAATGCTCAGCCAATTCAGTGATGAAAATCCTATAGAATAAAATCCCCACCCCCATTCTTGCCTTGGAGTTTTAAGAGTTTTAATATTCATCTCTTCAAAACTTGGCAGACTTAAAAAGATAAATTGTCACAAGAACGCGTTATTAGACCGAAAACTTTTGCTAAAATGCTTTAAAACATTTTGGAAGCGAATTTTATATTGTGCACATCTACGCCACGTAGAAAAGCTTCGGTATAAGATGTCAGCCATCTGTGGCAAGCGACGTATCCAGGTATAGCTCGGGGCTCAACATCTGCGGCTACAAAAACGTAAACCTAACGGTTTTTGGAACAGACAAATTTAAAGTTAAAAAGTGATTCGAATTTTTCGACAATTCATTCGAATCTTAAGTTTCAATTCCATTCTTTTTAAAATAGCCATTTTAATATTAGAATTGAAGACATAAATGGAAGCAGATAAGTAACATCTAAAATATCTGCCGGATTTTTTTTTGCGTTAATGGACGCTTTAGGACTAGAAAAATGATTTAAAATTTAAAAAAATGTGGATTTTGTGTATACCTAGATACTCTAAGCTTACTTAAGCCTACTGAGTTCTTTATATTAGGTACAGATATATTAAAATTATCAGCAACTTGTTATAATTTAGCTCAGAGTTACATTATCTGATATAAAACGGTTTACGATCTTGCGGACCCATTTGCATATCAACGGCGGGTGTGGCTAAAGAGACAATATATTTTAGCAAAAGACGCCGCTATCTTTGTACAGAATAGGGCCACAATGTGAATATACAGTAATCTATCTTTATACTAGACCCCCTGACGACGCTGAAAACAAAAAGTATCAGTCGCGACTTACGAACGCGGCTGACAACCAAAAGTCCGCGACTAACGTCATACAGTTTGCACACCTCAATGTATAATGGGGGGAAATTGAAAGAGAGCCAGTTGACGGACCTACGTCATTTGGTCGGAATATGTCAATTCCGTGTAAGTCGTGATATGGCGGTCGAGTTTGACATAGACCGACCAAATTACTTAGATCTTCGATCTGTATCTGTTTCACTTCTCTGATTGTACAATTATTATCTAGATGCCGGCTGTCAGCCGCGTCCATAAGTCGCGTCCAATAGGTACGTTCTCAGCTTTACTCATAAGTGTAATTTCAGATAACTTTATGAAGCATTTATTAGGTACTAGCAAAAAAGGGCAGCTTTTTCTATTATTGGCTTGCGAGATTTTTTAAGCCGGTGTAAATATTTTTTTACGGACATGAAGTAAGTTTGTTTAGTTTACGGTTACAGCTACATATCTTAGTTCCTTTAGTTGAATATGATATAACACATCTAGGCATATATTTTATAAATATTATGCTAAAACCTAAGCCAAATCATAGGCCAAACCTGAAGGTCTATAAATTTTTTTTGCAATTTTTGTAAAGTGTACTAGCATTGATAAAGTGAGGGTTCTCTTCGCTCGACAAAAAAAAAAACTAGCAATTACCTGCGTGTTGTGTGTTTTGAATTCTAAAGACATGGCTAGATTGCACTACTTCATGTATTCCTACTGTGACATTACTGGTAAAGGAGTAGGGAACTGGCGACGTGCCACTGCACTTTAGTTGTTCTGTAATTGCACCTGAGCGCAAATCTTTTCTACACTTTCGTGTTAATTTTCGCACTTAGCACAAAGTATTTTCTCTAATATTGCTTGACAAGACCTTATACTTTGCAAGTACAATAATAGTCAGGATGAACGCCAAAGTTGTATTTGGTCGAACTTTTTCAAATATCAAGATCATCACTATTTGGCTGGACTTGACATAAACAAACCAAATTACGAAGGTCCGCTAAATAAATTAACTAGCATTTTGCCCGCGGCTACTTCTGCGTAAAACTACAAACTGTCTTGTTTTTTTATAGTAATCACTAATCAGAGCAGTAGCTCGACTCCTATTGGTCGTAGCGTGATGTTATATGGCCCATAGCCTTCGTCGATATATTGAGTAACTAACACAAAAATAATTATTCAATTCCGGCCAGTAGCATCTGAGATTAGTACGTTCAAACAAACAAAAAAACTCTTCAGCTTTATATTATTATGTATAGATTCTTCATCTTGCTATGCCAACTTAAACGTCATTAGCGCTTTTTCGTTTTACCGACTAAAATAATTCGAAAGTCATTTCAGTTCCAATATAGCCACCTAAACGATCTTCAGTGTTCGTCAAGTATTATTTGTGTTTTATTCGACACGTGACGACTCGAAAGTTGAATCGAAAAAGTTCTGATTACATTTCAATTGACAAAAGGTAACTTTAACAATTATTTTTGGCTTTTGGATGCTGTATTAACTGGTATTAATTAATGTTCTCCTTTAAAAACTTTTCCAAATGTTAAAAAAAATAACTTTCTATCGTGAATATTTATTGCATATAAAAATATTAGATATTTGATATTGAGAATAATATTTTATTAATAACATGCACTTCGTGATCTTATTCTGACAGTCGGTTTATTAATCGCTATTGGAGGTATGAATATGATATAATCTTATTAATATTAATCAATGTCAACTTTATATATTGCATCTAGTGTTAGTATAAGATTATTAAGCGAAGAATTATTAATCATCGCTTTTTTATTATAATCTTTGACGTGACCTCTGTAGGCTTTGTAATACTAAAGTCTTCTTAAAACTTTTACAAGACGTAATAAAAGTATTTTTCAAAACGTCTTAAATCTTGATAATATATTCAGGTGGCGAGCGAGCAGACGGGTTACTTGATGGAAAGCAACTGCCGTCGCCCATGGACACTCATGACATCCGAAGAGCCGCAAGTGCGCTGCCGGCTTTTTTTATGAGGAAATAGGGAATGGGAATAGGGAATAGGAACAGAGATAGGGGATCAGTAAAGTAGGGCCACCGGTAAACTCACTCACTGAGTGAAACACAGCGCAACGCCGTTTCACGCCAGTTTTCCGTGAGGCCGTGGTATCACTCCGGTCGAGCCGGCACATTCGTACCGAAGCATGGCTCTCCCACGCCAAATGATATTTTTATTTTAAAGCGGTATTTACTAAGCCTCGGTATTCCGTAGTATAATGTCGTAAAAAGTACTTATCTGAGACTAGGGAGTGTGGGTGGGAGCGTTATCATTAGACGGCTCTGTAAGTGACGTCGGTGACAGGAAGCCTGCAATATATAGGCAAGCATCTTTCAAGACTTTAGATAAGATGCATAATACTTTATCATTAGTACTTTTTGCCGTTATCTTAATTTGCCTCGGTTAGGGAATGTCTTTTCTTGGATGTGAAATAAAAAGTAATGTTTCAATTTGTTCAGCGTTACCGACTTTATGTTAGTGTTTCGTCCTAAGTAGTTAACGAAGATAATGTTATAACTGATGATTTGTTAATTTAACTAGGGTCAATAAACCTGACTTAGACTAACATAAACATTGGCTTTACAAAAACACCACTAGAGAGGTACTAGCTATATATGAATAATGAATGTAGAATACTAGTTTTTTTTTCATATTCGACCGTGAACGCGTTTCGCGTTAACTAAGATTTTATATGGGATTTGTACAGCGCCACCTAACGATGCCTGAGCAATCATATTTACAAATTCCATATAAAATCTTAGTGAATTATTTTAATTAATTGATGTGGCGAAATTAGTAAATCGAATTTCTGGCATTTGAACTCAGCTACAGTTTCGTATTAATGGTAACTTTTTAAATGCTACAGCTTATAGCACTTTATAGTTCAAGAGACCATTACAGAAATTGAGGTACAAGAATCAAGAAGGGCTTGTAATGTCGACGAATAATATTTAAGTGCCATTCAAGGCTAAGATCTCTGGTAATGACACTACAGCGCAAGATGTCCACTAACATAAAAGTTAAATGTACGTCTACAGTAGTTGTGCGATTAATAAAGACATTAAATAACTTTTATAGGGTCCAGTACGGTCAGCAAAACAAAATCTTTAGTTCTCGATAGCTTAATAGTTTAACTAGGATCGCTATAGCCTATAATACAGAAAATTGAAGACAAACAAAATCAGACTAGCAACTAGCATCATTACGATCTTTTTAATGATGTTATAATGCAAACAATATTTTTAACTTGCACCTAAGTTAAAAGGACTCAAAAAATGACTGACATCACATACGTTAATCAGTTCTTTGAGTTTTTTTCCACTAAAATAATATAACAACGCACATCACTGGACGGATCGGGCTGAAATTGTAGTCATAAACAGGAGTATCCGCTAAGAAAGGATTTTGATTATATTTTTATGTTATGAATATACTATAAGATTTTGGTTGTATTTATATACTTCTTTACGTGAACGAAGCTGCGGGCAAAAGCTCGCTTAACAAAAAAAAAAAGAAACGTTGCATTTAAGCATCTTAGCTCATATCATGAGACTTCCCTTTATTATAAAAATATCCTTGTACAGTTCCTATATTCTTCAAAGAGACATAATACGGCATAAATGCGGTGGATACGCTCTTAATGCGTATTGTTGACCTAACGAGCGCGTAATTGGCCCGGGTCATCGGCGGTCAGGCCCGGTCAGCCCGTCGGGCCTGTCGGGACCGTCAAGCGCGTCGGGTCTGTCAGGACCGCCAGGCCTGGCCGGGCCTCACCCAGCCTGTCCTCCAGCTCATCTCGACTCATACGTCGCCAGCGAACCGTAACATTCAATTACACACGTAATTAAATCTTGGCTTCGATTTCATTGTGGCATTCGGATATTAAAGGGTTAACGGGCACCGAAACCCATTTGAATGCGGAATCATGGATAATGGTAAGAAGTAAGTGATTTTATGACTCGACTTTATTGTCAACTATAGTCGGCCGAAGGAAAGGACTGAAAAGTCGTAAAAAGCAAGACTACCACAGGCAATAAAAAACCCTAACGCACTCTTTGTAAGAAAACAAAATGTAGTATGCACCACAGATATATCAGAACTTGAATGATGCACATAATAAATACCATTAATATTATTAAGTATTGACTTACGTGCTTTCATTATTCTGTATTCGAACTCTACCATAGTGGTAAATTTTTTGGCATACTCGCAAATTACCGCCGTCCATTTCTAGTACATTTTTCTACTACAGATCTGGTACATATTCTGGTATGATCACGGTTACAAAATGACTCTTATGGCGGTATCAGAAAGGTCAGGTCAGAGGTAAAATACGACAATATGGGGTGCGCGCTTATATCAGCTGTCATTGTGACCGGACAGGAAGTGGTTCGTTGTGCGCCGACCCGCGCTCTGTCGCGATCAATCTGCGATCTGATAACAAACTGTACATTGTATTAGCCGTACAATTAAAACAATTGACTAAACACATCCTTTTATAGTACCTACAACTTTCTCTTCGCATGCTCTTTGACTCGCTATATTTGGCATGAATAAAGATAGAGGGAGCCAAACTAGAACCATGTTGGAGCGTGATTGACGAAGGTTTGTTTGAACGCTTTCACGATATCGAGATTATTTTCTTTAGAAAAAGGAATAAAGAAAGAGATCTCTTCTTTTGACGATTTGCTTTAATTTCATTTGAGAAAAACTTAATTCTACGAAATACGAAAAATAACATCATGAAGTTATTATTCTACTTAATGCTACAACGGATCACGAACAGCTGAATATATTTGCAGGAAATATTTCTTATTGTACACTCTCGCCGAGATACAGAAAGACCGCCCGACTAGGAGAGTGTAAATGGGTGCACTCACCTAGTCTCGCCTGTCTTTCGGGAGCCCTCGCACGAGACTCTTGCCAGGGAGCTCTCGGTGAGAGTGTACAGCTGCCATCAAATATTAAATTCATAGGCAATGTTGGCTCTTTACTGCGGAGAAATGAAAGATTTCTTTAAGATTTTATTTTACGCGTAAATTATGGTTTTAATACTCATCTACAATACAAATGATAATTCCTTGATTATCTTAATTAAGTACGCAGTTGCCGTTTCTGTGCACAATTGCATGACTTAAGCCATAATTAATTTGAATAACAGACACATAACTCTTCTTAATTGCATTCTATATTTAAAATTGTATTGTTTGAGGCGAGGATGTGCGGTTCCGGATGCGCACAAGACACTGCAATTATTGTGTGACGTCACGCTCGGGGTCCCTTCCCACGCTAAGTGCGGCTCTTATCATGACAATTAGATCGGGTTGACCCTCCCTGACCGCATCTCGCCGCCTCACGCCGCCTCTCTTACTCAATTAAACACGCTCAGCGACAACATTCATAGATTTGGTGTATTAAGGTATTAGACCTTTATGGATTTTTTGCAAACGGTTCTTATTTGTTTTCGATTTCGGTTACTTTCGACTGTGTTAAATGTTACGTTAGGTTGAAAATATATGAAACCTTAATGAAACACACTTTATAGGCACTATTTCCACTATTTCCACTAGTGATTTTACAAATTTATAACAAATACACGACCGGTTTCGTCAAAGTCTGATCTTTGTCGAAACCTCGTACATGAAAAAATGTGTTTTATTAGGGCTGAACATTAACTGAATTTCCACCATGAACCAACTGTACAATCAATAACATATATGAAAATATACGTGTGAATTTTACCATAGAATAAATAGTAATTGGTTCATGCTCTTTTTTTGCCTAAAAAATGCTTTTAATTATCTTGCAATGGAAAGGTCCTTTTTGTAAGTATTTATTTCTATAAGTAAGCAGGAGTCCGAAGATGATAGTAGCTCATCTTTTGTTGTCCACGATAGGTGAACTTGCTAAACGTTGGGAATTAGAAAAGTCTTTCACAAAAATTTCATCAATGAGTAAAAATAGTACATGCACATCAAAATAGTCAAGTATCGTTATCAGTAGACATGAGTTTTAACTACTTATCAACAATAGTTTCCGCAGACGAAATCTCTATCGATCGTGTGAATATAAAGACCTACGAGATAGAACAACGTTCGCGATTGAAAATTCTCACGTGGTACGAGTGAATACGTTGGGAAACCTTTTGTGTCAAAGATAACACAGCACTAATCGCCTAGGACGGGAAGGACAATGCCCAAACGATTCCCATAACACAATAAGCCAAAGCGGCAATTTCGCACGTACTAAAACATACGTTCTCATAATTCTAGTGTGTGTTACATTGTTTTATCCATTAAATAGCGAAATGTTCAAACGCAACGAAAGCATGCAATGCTGGAGGAAAGTTAGTAACACAATAGATGATAGTAGACCACCGTGATGTATCATCTTGGTAATGTTTTCATTAAGAAACAACTGCTAGATTTCGAAAAAAATTTTTGCTTCTAGAGTAAATGGTGTGACGAATTGAGCTCAACGTGGACGACGAGCATAGCAATTTTTCGTTTAATAGTAAACGAACTAAAAAAAACATTTTAAAACTATTTTTGGATTAAATTATAGCAATTTCACAAATTTGTAACTTGAATGTTATACAATAGCCTTGTGTAAAATGAATTGTATTGTATCTTCTTGTAATTGGCGTTTGCACATCAGCGGATTTAAATAGCTGCAGCGAGGATTACCTCATATAATGATTGATTCACTGATTTGCATTCGATGAGTATAATCTGTTTTCCATCTGGGTTACGATGTATATAAACTGTATTTAGAATGACGCCATGCTTGAGGAACTTGGAGATGCTAGGATTTCAATTGGCAGATTAGTTTGACCTGTGTACACCTACTATACTGCATATACCTACGTAATACAAAGTTTTTCTGATTAAAAATTGTATCTTTACGTTAATATTTTTCATCAGCGTGTTATTCCCTGGCCACTTTAATGATATCGATAAAACACACGCCCAAATTTAAAATTGGACATTCGGTAAAACAACTGTAAAAACCGCATTCGATTTTATGCGGTACTTTTTCATACGTATATACAGACACAAGTTGTGAATAAAGGTGTGACGTAGGTAAAGTATTTGGTGTCGTTACGTTATATCTTAAATGTACATATAAAATAAACACTTCTCATTATTACATGCTGGATATTCTTGATGACCAAAATTTCGAGGTGCCTCATTCACAAGCTACATCAAATCACGTTTTATAGTCACATGAATTGAGCCATCATTGGAAAAATGGAAAGGCCGCATGAGAGAAAACCTATCATCAAATCTCATTACCAGTCATATTAATGTATTACATTAGTCAGACTAAATACTATGTCGTGACAAGTGTTATGTACTTGTTCGTGACTGAAATGCAACATAATGATACTAATTATAACCGACACAAATAAAAGGATGTCCTGCCAGCACTTTTGTGACAATTCACCGTGTTCTGTGCTGTGTCTACACTACAGCGGATGTCCGTAATGAGATGCGTTACAACTCACAACTCGTGTGCGAATTAAACATCGCATTGTTAGTAGAAAACATCAACTTGTATGTCTTATTACGTAGGTAGAGGTACTACGACTAATGGAATACTGACTTCTGCGCACTGTGTAGGGATAGTTCTGAACGATAACTGCTGATCCTTGAGGTACCAAAAACAAAAAATTACAGATATTATATTATTCAATGCACACTGATGCCATAACGTGTGATTCGGGCTTCCGCTTAGTGGGGCATTGTTCGGTCGGAAGATCTTCCTTTGTTTCCACCATGTATATCCCAGAAACTGAACTAATGTTACATTCAATCTTTTTTTAATATCCTGTGCCCATTACTGCTGGGTAAAAGCCTATCCGAGGATCATAATTATATCAAACAAATTTTTATAATTTCGTAACATCAAACCCTAAATTATAAGTCACCATTATCGCAGATTACTAAAGAGTTTCAACCAAAGTATGATGGAGGCAATTATAGACGTTGAATTCTTTTGTAACAATTATTTGTACCTCCGACCTCGCATTCCCATCACGCTTATTTGACGAAGACATTTCGTGACACCAAAGTACTTATTAGTTGTCGTTAATTGATGTTGTAAGAGGCAGCACGCAATGTAGTATGGAAGGGCCGAGTACAAAGGTTGGTAACAATCACAGACCAGCACCGGGACCGGTAGTGCGTTTGGCCTCAATTATTTGATTGGCTATCGCGTCTATCCCGAGCCCTATCGAGGCGTCACGGCTAATAGGCCGGACCGTCTTCATGTCAAACATTATTGGCCCTAAGTGGATCCAGAAGGGCAAACTAATGTGTGGAATAGCGATAGAGGAAATAGGATTAATCATATAATGGAGCCTATCTCTCAGTATCGAGAACGTTCATTTAGCTAATTCGATTAAGGAAAATTCGGTAATACCGAAGATCTTTTTCGACAAATTGTTAGAAATGCTGCACTGGCTTCTTAATAACTTAAACAACGTAGCCGTCCTAAAATGCCGTTATATACAAAAAGTACTTTTTGAGTTATGAGCAAAAAACGACACAGTTTTTCTATGGGCTTGGTACTTTAAAACGGCAATATTAATAATAATAACTCGATGACTATAAAAGTTACAAAAATTTTGCTAACACACGTCGATAGAGCTTTTCTTCTAATTATGATGACATCAAAATGTCAAAAACGACTAGATGCTGGTTAACGGCATTTAAGCTTAAGGACGTCAGAACGAGACGAGACCTTAAAACACAACTTAACGTATGTTCTTGTCGACCACAAAATATGTAATCATCGAAATTGATCCAAAAATGATGAAGTTATCAGCAAACAATAAAGCATATTCCAATTATTATGATACACACAGTCGAACTTGGAAACTTCCCTTTTAATTTCGGTTAAAAACATTTCCTTCCAAGCTTTGCTTGTCATCGTGACTACTGTATTATGCAATTGTCAACATTGCTTAATTCTCAAAGGAAGTGAATGTTCCGCGATTGAGCGTTGCATTCGCAGAATCGTTAGACCCGTCACAGTCTTGCAGTTTATACGGCGGCTTTCCGGGACCGAAATACTCCACAAATCCACAATCGACAGCATCCGCTATCGAACAGTATTGCTTGTGTTTCGCCAAAAATACACGGAACTGGAACGAAAGTGTTTCATCAGCGCCGGCCGCCGGTGTTGCATTGATGAAATGTTAATATGTACCGCGTTGTGCGTTTCGTCGTTTTCCGAATTCGTTTTTGAATTTTAACGCTTTGTTTACATTAAAAATATATTGAGCCATGCTTCCGCCGGCCGGCTCGACCGGAGTGATACCACGGCCTCAGAAAACTGGCGTGAAACGGCGTTGTGCTGTGTTTCGTTCAGTGAGTGAGCTATCCGGTGGCCCATTTCCCCTTTTTCCACTTCCTATTCTCTCATAAAAGCCGGCAATGCAATTACCACCCCTCGGATGTCACGAGTGTCTTGCTTTCCATCAGGTAACCCGTCGGCTCGCTTGAACACTAAATATCATAAAAAATAAGATTGAAATAATTTTCTCATTTGATACTAAGCAACGTTGGTGATTTATTGTTAAAACATTAATCCATATTGACAAGTCTTGTACCTGACAAGTCACAATCAGGGGCGTATTTTACGATTGCGGGTTCCTATAGTTTTCCGCCCCATCATCATAGGCACCAACGTCCTAGGGGCGGCCGACAGCTAGCTGGGCTTTAATCTGACCTAGGTAAATACAACCGGGTCATAATACAACATGTTTTAAAAAATAATAATAATAGCCATTAAAGGTTTTGCTAAATACAATGGTAATAGAGCAGCGACCGGGACGGTGTATAATTAAAGTTATAATTTATTAAAATTTCGATATGACAAAAACAGGAAAGCCGTCTATTATGATAATTTGTAACCTGTATAAGCTCCGTCTAATCAGTATTAATATTTGGGGCGTAGGCGGCCCCCCTACTAGGCATAGCGTGTCTTCTCACTTCGAGGAAACAATACACACAGTTTTTATTAATTATAGCATTGGGCAAAAACCTGTTAGGATAGTGACAAATGAATAGATTTGTTTCTTTTCAGCCTGCTGTTAATTTTTATTCCAGTGATCCTCGTTAACGAGTTTGAGGCTAGTCGGCTTATCCGGCATAATTTTATGTACCATTCATAAGAACTTACAACTTATACTGGAATATTATCTAAATTCATAAGAAGATTTTAATCATAGGAAGAATATTACATCTGTAATTTTTGAAAAAGGTAAAATGTATTTTATTTAAATTTTATTTGGCTTTGCTAAATCTCGAACTTCGGAGTTAGCTGAAACGATTAGGATAATTTTAGTATTGAAATATACGTGAACGTCCAGATGAGTTTAAGAGGAAAGTAACACAATGTTCATTGAGTCATCTAGTATAAGAATATTTTCATTAGTCGATAAAAAAATATCTTACAATCTTTACTTGCAACTGTATCAAACTTAATCTATTTCACAGTTCCACTGCATTTAAAACTCTTTAACTTTAAGATAATTAAGATAAAAACTTCACAAAAAACAAAGATATATTTTTGCTAAGTTTAATAGCTTTGTCGTGGGTATATATTTGTTAGACCGAATACTGTTGCCTTTTCATGTTTAGAAAAAAGATGTTGTCAAATGTATCGTCAGAGTATGTCTAAAAATAAGGATTGTAAGAGCATCATGTGAAAGTTGGAATAAATAATTTATAACGCCTTACAGCCTTTGAGTTTCTCAAAAGGACCTTTGAGCAGCCAACACACTCAATGATTATAAAAATAAAAAAACAGTATTTTATCGTCATTAATACCCTCTGTATCATTATTATTCCTGTCTATGAAAGAAAATATGTCAAACCCTATGTAAATCGTGATCTTTCGGCTGAGTTTGACATAACCCGACCAAATTACGATATTCACGATCTGTATCTGTTTCAAATTCTCTGATTGTACTTTAACAACATTTTAATTAATCACTAGAATGAACCCAATTAATAAAGGATTATACGTGTGAAAAATATGTTCGTTGCTTGTTACAAAAAAATATTTTATTTCATAGAAATAATTTACTTTTCACAGCTTACTTTTTTAAATAACTTTAATTAAAATATTCTACATTTAAAAAGCACAATCTTAAGTAACACCTGCAGAAATAATATTCAAGTTTAAATTCTAACCATTCAAAAAGTTTTGCTCACTTTAATTCGTTGAAATCGTTTTATGAATACTAAATGTGAATAAATTTCTGAAGATGATAACTAACTTTAAATTATGTTCTTAAAAACAATGTTAAGTCACGAATTGGCCTAAATTCAATAAAAAAACATAAAATTCCGGAGTTCCATGCGCTAAATAGCAAAGGTTTAAAAAAAAAAACAGCAACTGTCATTAGTTTGGTAAAATGATAAGGGAACACTATCTTCTCCTAGTGCTGGCGTTCACTCACTCTCCGTTTTTATATGAAATTTCATAAAAAAACGGAGAGTGAGTGGTGGCAAATGAGTAGACATGTTCCCGATGGAAAACAACTGTCATTACTCCTGGATACACGCGACGGGTACGGGTTGTAAGTGCGTTAGATAACCTTTTCATAGGGGACTAGACTTTGGAAATAGGGGAAGAGAATAAGGTATAGAGAGCTAGGCTTCTTATGAATTTACGATCATGCCAAAATAATATTTTCACACACAAAGAAGTTTTCACTTCAACATGTTATCAAAGGTTTGAAGAACTCGAGTGGAGCGTCCATAAAGTTTTTCTGTACAAGAGCGTGACGTGTTGTTCGCGTAATGATACAGCTGAAGAAACTTCGGTGATAAACATCTGAGCAATTTGTCGAAAGTACTCGTGCATGTAGTAAAGTGTTACTTAGCGGCGGGCATAAAGCCGACGGCTTTAATAAACATGACAACTCGCGCCGTGTAAAAATAGAAAATATGTAAATATTACGTCTCAGCTCGGAGAATATCACGGAAAATATCTGTGTAGTACAGAAGAACTTGCTTCAGATACACTATATACACAAATCCATTTCTGGAATATCTATCGTTTCTTATAAACATGGTTTATGCGGGGTTTAAGGATGTTATTGTGCTCAAGTATCTGTGCAGTTCATAAGAATACTTTTTATTTGATCTCACCTGAGAGGTGAGACGTATCACCAACCAGGCAAAACTATCATTTAATCCGTCAAATGTTAATTTTGCCTATTCTTAAAATATTTGAGGAAGGCTTTGTGTATGAATACACAGAGAAAATTAAGGAATTGATTTTACGAATCATAGAAGTCGTTAAATTCCTATGAAATAATCCGCACTTAATATTATAAATGGGAAAGTGTTTTTGTTTGAATGTCTTCACTTCAAGCTCTCACGAAGCGTCCGTGGCCTAGTGGGTAAGACCTTTTGTGGTTCGCACTCGAGAGGGTGCAGGTTCAAACCCGGTAGTAAAGTACATAATACGAATGTCCTTTGTCGTTGTTTCATTCGTGCTTACCATGCGTACGTGCCATGCCGATGGCCCAACTCCCCTAATCCCTTATTCCTATTCCCTCATAAAGGCCGGCAACGCATTTGCGACTCTTCGGATGTCGCGAGTGTCCATGGGCGCCGGCAGTTGCTTTACATCAGGTAACCCGTCTTCTCGCTTGCCCCCTCAATCTATTATATATATAAAAGAAAGTCGTGTTAGTTACACCACTTATAACTCAAGAAAGGCATAACAGATTTGGCTGAA
>JAOTAV010015380.1:0-25112 GCA_026546445.1 Cyclargus thomasi
TCCTTTGTGTCGTCTTACTGTGTTAATTGTTATTTTGTAATCTGTCTCTTGTGCACAATAAATTATTAAATAAATAAGGAAATAAATAAAATGATATTGAAGTAACTTTTTTATCGAAACTATTAATTTTTTTTAACAAAATGTACCAAAACGAACTGTAGAGCAATTTCTTTGCAATATTGCTTTAACGACCTTTTTAGGTCCCAAGCTGAGCACTTGTTTGCACATTTACACATAAATAATTTGATTAGAAAGGGTCTTAGGGGCAAGATTACACTTTTTATAGTCATATAAAAATTTATTGCAATACTTTTTCCAAGAGCTGATGATGATGCAGGAGTACTTAATATTAAATTAAATTCCATCTATAAGTATTATTGTAATAAAATGTACAGTTGCCGTAATAATTTCGTAACAAATGGCGGGCATTACCGGAATTGTCCTAATTTCAGTAACAACAAGACTTCCGCGTTTGTTGTCACGAAATGTTACCGGAGCGCCGTACACTCGGACAAGTAATGTGTTATTTAATTATTTTATTTATTAAATTAACTTATTAATTTAAAAAAATATATATTGCCCGAAATGTCTTCGTGTCAATATTACTTTTATACAATACATATCCTGCAATAAATATTGACGCCAAGATATGGATGGATATAAACGCAAGCACTTATATTTTATTACGTATATATTTTGTGTTACCAGCGATCGCCGACCGACCCAAGTCAAAAGAACTCACGTTACGATATTTAGGGGGCAAGCGAGCAGAAGCGTTGGGGAGCAACTGCCATCGCCCATGGACCCTCGTGACATCCGAATAGTCGCAAGTGCGTTGCCGGCCTTTATGAGGGAATAGGGAATGGGAATAGGGAATGGGAATAGGGAATGGGAATAGGGAATGGGAATAGGGAATGGGAATAGGGATAGGCACCACGTTCACTTTTATAAGCATCCAACTGTACTTAGGGACATTAAAAATAATAATTACCCTGATAAGGGTTGAAAAAGGCTTAGTTATCAAGTTCACAGCACGACTATTGTTTATTTATTCCCTTTTGGGCTAATTAGGGGCATGCAAACATTCCTCATTTTATAATAATCATCATAATCAGTTTGGTGGTTCAAAAGAAGTTTTGTGTTTATTTAAACACACAACACACTTTTATACTATCAATATTATGAACGAGAAAGTTTGTTAAGATTTTTTTTTATAATATTTACGGAGCAAGCGAGCAGACGGGCTACCTGATGGAAAGCAACTGCCGTCGCTCATGGACACTCGTGACATCCGAAGAGTCGCAAGTGCGTTGCCGGCCTTTATAAGAGAATTAGGAATGGGAATATGGATAGGGGATTAGGAATTGGGCCATCGGTAAACTTACTCACTGAACGAAACACAGCACAACGCCGTTTCACGACAGTTTTCTGTGAGACCGTGGTATCATTCCGATCGAGCCGGCCCATTCGTGCCCAAGCATGGCTCTCCCACGGCAAACCTACCTACCAATATACCAGCTATTCTGCCTGCGCTTTACAACTTAGAATTACAATTAAGTGTTTTAATTGTGATTAAGGTCTACCGTTAATAAGTGGACTAAAAACCTATACGAATTTGGGTTATAATAATTCTAGGAGTCTTTGTGCATTGTTATATATATGCATTATACACAGCTGTTTTCTGCTCTTGTTGGCTACTATTTTTTTTTAATTTTTTTTTCGTATCTGTATTATACAAAAGAAAATTATAAAGGAAAAAATACCTAAAAATAAGTTATAATAATGTATGACAGGCAAAAACGAGCCTTATTGAGGGGGAGACTATTATTTTAAAAAAAAGTATATCTCCTTCTATCTCTACCGAGATAATGATGGCACATTCTAGAAATAGAACGCTAAGGTGGAAGGTCAACATATAGACATTCTGAAACAGCTGTCTTCAAATTAAGTCTGTATACAAATGATTTTTTAATTTAATTTAAGATCTATATAATGATACAATTTAAAGTGAATGTGTGTTGATAGAACACAAGGTGTCAGTAAAAAGCTACCTATTACCTAAACTATGATACAACGGTGAAAAAAATCATTTAAAGGTATATAATATCTATGGACGCTTCACACCACGTCAGTCTGGCTTCGTGCTACCCGAGGTACTTTTTATACTATACACATATTTAAGATTTATAATATATGATACACATATTTAATACACATCCAAGACCCAGGAACATTGAAAAACTTTTTAAGCCCGCGACCCCCGACCTAAGCTACCAATGAGTTTACAACAACTAAGACACAGAGGTCGTCAAATATAGTAACTATCATTTACGTAATTTAACAATATTATATTAAGTAAAAAAAATCAATACTGAAAATAATCTTCAAACAACTTTATTATTAGCTTTTTATAACATATTTATGGCTAAAATGTCTGAATTGAACCATTAAACCGGTTTTAAAATACGCGTAAAGTATTATTGCCCACTTGGGATATTTATTTATTTATTCACTAGCTTTTTACCCGCGGATTCGCTCGCGTGGAATTCGAAAAACGCGTCAAAATACGAACGTTTTGGAAACATGATGTTTTCTAAACGCAAAAAAAGCCTATGCTATTCCATCCTGTCAGGACGTGAACAAAGGAACACATACACAATATTATAAGTGGAAAACATTTATCATATTAATAAATATCGATCAAACACTGTTCTGCTGTAATGAAGCACTTTCTAGCGATAAAAAGTATGGTATGTCCGTTTTGTCTCCTGTAAATTTTCATTTTATCAAAATCGAGTGCAGTGGAATTAAGTTTACAAGCTAATACAATTTTCCTATGTATGTAAAATGTTCATAGCCAGGTCTAGCATTTACGCGCGGCTTTTTCTACGTAGTAATAATTTGTCAATAAGTCAGCTCTATTCTAACTATATTCGCTAAGCGTTGTTCTGCGCAATTTTTTAACAAAATGAATAAATAAAAACTAGAATTTTTTAATTGAAATTGATCTCTTGCCCGGCTACGATGCTCCATCGATAAAATTTTGTCTACACGTTTTCTCGATGATTACCGGTTTATTTCTTCATCTCTATTGACACTATCATGATGTATTTTTTCTCGTGTCTTAGAGATAATTATTGTTTTGTTTTTAATCTTTGCTATTTTTGTCTACGAACCCTTACAAAGTTAAGTCTTGTCGAGATTTTGATATCATGAGAAGTGTACAGTTTGTCTTATAGGTTTTTATCGATGCTAGTCTATGAACGAATATCCGTCCCCATAGGATAGTGTAAGGACCTAACTACCGCAGTTTTTGTATAAAAATTTTTGATTAATGAACAGCGTGGTAATGCTGCCAGCCTAATTGGCACATTGCCCGTGGCCTCGGACTTAGATTTAATATTTTATTTATAGTTTTAATTTTAGATTAATTTATATAATTTATTATTATATTTTTATTAAGAATTTGAATAATTTGTCTCTCGACGTACGCATGTTAGGTAAAAGGGGGATAATATTACGATATCGATGACATTAATCTTATGTTTCTTTTTCATAATCGGCGTTTACCGACGAGGACACGCGAGCACGATTGTGTAGAGGGCATACTCGCCTGTGTCCGTCGATATTCGTCTATGTTCGTCTTGGATAAGCGAGTTGATAAAATACTACGGCTAATGGCGTAACTATACCGTTCGAGGCCCGTGGCAAAATCGTTTTGTCAATCCTATACTACACGTCATACAAGCGATTATTGTAAAGAATAATCGCTTGCCACTTGTAGAAAGGCTGATCGGGGGCTCCTTCCGGGTGGGGGCCCGTGGCATTTTGCCGGGTTGCCACCATGTAGTTACGCCACTGACTACGGACGATTATGAGGACGCCTGCACGATGATCGAGCCGAATAACGAACAAAGAACATCGACGATTATGTAGGAGCAGCATTATAATATACATAAATATTTGTAAGAAGCGGGCTGTGTCCAGCTTCAAGATAAAGTCAGCTTTTGTATTAATTATCCACCATTAGTTTAAAGAGGAACTAATTGTGCCTCGAGGCTTAGTCGTGTTAAATCGATTACTAATCGAGAGCGGGCAACACTAGTCGCGTCGGCTCACGCGCATCCCTAACAGGGACTCGCTCTCGAGATGGTTCTAAAAATGGCGAATGAACGTTTTGAGTTTTAAAAAGGCTTAAATTAATTTGATAAAGCTGATTAAACGTTTTCAAGACATATCTTTGTTTTTCAACTTCTTAATAGTCGTTATTTAAAAGTACCATATGTGTTAATCCAAAATACCAGATAGAAATCGTTTAAGCGTCAAGAAGTAACAAACTCACAAATTCACAAACTTTCACATTTACAATATTAGTAAGAAGTCAGATTGCTAGAGGCCATGAACAACGTTGAACAGACGCCCTCATCAAGTGAGATGTTATCTTGCTTACTGATTGATTCTTTACACAGTACATTATACACATGTCTAAGGGTTCTGTAGGTCGATTGTACTACATGCAAAAATGTATAATCCTGCTATCTATCTAAGGGGTAGCAGTCATTAGCCCTCTTGAAAAATATTGTCATTTCTATCAGGGTTGCATGTGCGTTGCCGGCCTTTTAAGAGATACACTCTCTTCTTGAAGGTTTGAAGGTCGTAGCGGTTTGGAAATACTGCTGGTGATAGTTCATTCCAGAGCTTAGCATCTCGTTAAAGTGTGGAAATATTAGAATGTTGGTGTATATCCCAGGTAACAATTGACATAGTCTAAAAAAGTATATAAAAGCGTAAAGTCACTCGCTCACTCATTGACTCACTCATTCATCACGAATTCTCTAAAACTACAAATGTAATTTCAGGGAATTCGTGTTTTAAATTTCGATATATAATAGATAAAAATACGAGTTTTAAATTTAAATCTTTATTTTGCTTGAAAAAATGCACATCTTCATTACCACGCAAACGTAGTCGCGGTCATCAGCTAGTAAGTAATAGGAACATAATTTTTCTTACTAACTACAAATTCGTTTCTTTCATAATTTGTGGGCGGTTACACAATAAAAACTCAATGTTTGTATTCACTCATCAAAAAAATTTTAAACGACTATGATGATGGTAGTAGGTATTATAAAAATATTACCGTAGAAACGTCAATATTAGGGTTTCGAACCCTTATTTTATTACCCTTCCTTACCCTTTGGGGGCAAAAATGAAGACCTCTGTGGCTCAGTTGGTAAGCGCGTATCGTAACCCGGGGGTCGCGGGATCGAATCCCGCCGACGGAGCAAAAAGTTTTTCAATGTTACTGGGTCTTGGATGTGTATTAAATATGTGTATCATATAATAAAATCTTTGATTTCTGTATAGTATAAAAGTATTAAATATATTTCCGTTGACTGGTACCCGTAACACAATTCCTTCGGGTACTTAGCACGGGGCCAGACTGACGTTGTGTAAAGCCTCCATAGATAATGTTATAATTATTAAAAACTTCGGATGTTCCGACGCATTCGACTTATATGCCACATAATAAGAGCCGAAATTACGCGTCCGAACTGTGTTGCTTTGAATCAAATGTTATAAAGATTTACAATTGCTGTCTAAAAAGTGGCACCAACAAAATCGCGCTTATGCGCTATTCCGCTGCTAGTGGCTCCGAGACAGGCGATTTTAACTTTTGTACGATTGTGAGCTTTCGGGTTACCCTCCCCTCGGGTTACCTCGGGCCCAGACTGACGTGGTGTGAATCGTCCATAAATATTATTTTTTTTATTTATATTATTCCATATTACCCCTCAATAGAGATGAGACCAGAGACGCCGTAACGACGCGACACTAACGTGACTTGTATGTTCGTAGTGTCGCTCCAAACTCCAAAATATTTAGTAGGGAATTATATTTCGGAAATTGCTCGGACGCGTCAGATTAAGCTTGTCTAGGCTTCCTACAAGTCTCTGGCTAACATGGTATAAAAATCAGATTTCTCAGTTGCTGGATTAAAAAAAATTAAGTATTTCACAGATCAACTGTTAATTAACACTTGATCTGAATCATCGAACACTTTCACATAAATAAAGCACTAACGATGTTATAACCTAGAACAACGAAGCCTCATATTTTCGTAACTAAGCTTCCCAGATATTTCATGTCACACTCGAATAAATGGTTTAGTCCTTGCTGTCTAAAATAATGTTATCTACAAAACAAACATCGATGCCTCAACATCGTATCTTAAAAATGGCAACATTACAAAAAAAAAAATTTCTTAGTAAATGTACAAAACTAGATATGACTAGATAAGTAAATTGTTTCCTATCAAATAACCTCATATCTAGTTTTGTATAGTTACTAAGAAAAAAATATATAATCAGTTTTTTCTCTACTAAAATGTTGCCATTTTTAAATAACACTTTCGGTTCCAGCTGCTGACCGTCTGCCATACGCAGCAGATCTTTTGCTCATCATAATCAGTATACACTACAGTACAATTCCAGGTGTACTTACCACCTCCCTCGTCACCCAGCAGGTATCCCCATCCACCACACCCGTACTGCTGACCGTCTGCCGTCCGCAGCAGCGCGTTGGAGCCCGTACCTGTAAAATACGGTACTGGATAAGAAGATTATAAGGGTAGTTTTCCAATTACAGAGCAAAATGCGACTCAGTGGCGCACAATGCCGAATCATGCTGATGCTTAATTGGAACGTGAATTAGTTCTAAAAGAATTATATACTTTTTAATTGAATCATCTTACTCAGATGATAGTGATGATGACTATTTATCGAGTACTCCGAGTTTAAATCAATCAATTAGTTCCTTATCAAGTGATATATTTATTGAAAATATATATGATAATGAATCAGATGAGTTATTTGAGCCATTGATGAAATATTTGATGACAGGTTGTCGAAAGCAATGCAAAAATGAGTGCTCAATTGTGCGAAGCATTGCTGTAGTTGAAACATTCAACGTTAAGCATTATGCCGCATAATGCGCTCTTGTGCTGTAATTGGAAAACTACCATTGAGTTCAAATTCTGTACATCAACACAGAATATATTGGTATTCTGTGTTGGCGGTATCTCTGTCAAATGTCTATACAAACCGCGGTTGTCAACAACAAAGTGACAACACAACACTTTGTTTACAATCGCGTTTTGTATGGAAATATATAACTGACCTCTATTTATATAAGTAAGCGTATTTATAGGTCAGTGACCTGTCCGTAAAAATTTTTAGTTGTCACCTAAAGGGTCTAAGAACTTGAAATATGAGTTTTGTTAAAATAAACGCATTTATCTTAAGAGATACAGGAAGCGAAAAAATGACTATGACACTTATAATTAACTCTTTGTGAGAAAAAGCTCATGAATTATGAGGGTGGTCCCGTGGGTTTAAAGGCTAATGAGGATGGTTCTATAGGTTTTACAACCGGCGGATCGCGGACAACCCGGAGCAAGTTCGCGCTGTGGAGCACATCGTGAGCCGGCCGGCCGGTGCCGCGCCGTACGTCGTGTTCGGTCCGCCCGGCACCGGCAAGACGATGACCATCGTCGAGGCCATCGTACAGGTTAAAAAGATTCATAACTTACTTGCTTTTGACTCGCGCGGAAGTATGGACTCGATAAACACTGACGGCCGCAACTCCATTACGCAGTGTATACGGTGCAACCGTACAAAGTCAAAAATAGTCATCAATATACCCATTTTACTCGCGCGTTCATTTTATTTTAGATATACTTTTAGGTTTTATTCAGTTACCGCTTAAAATATGGACTACCCAACACAAAAAGAATTTTTGCAATTCCGGCCAGTAGTTCTCGAGATTAGCGCGTTCAAACAAACAAACTCTTCAGCTTTATATTATTAAGTATAGAGTATGCGAAACTTTCAATTTGATTATGTAACGATTAAGTTGAACGTTTTGTTTAAAGCACTCTAACCAGGGAGGTAATAATTTGTACGGTGGTATTTCAGTTAGTGGCTGCGAGCCCCAAGAACCGCGTAATGGTGTGCACGCACAGCAACATGGCGGCCGATCACGTGGCGGTCTCTCTACTTCGGTACAACGCGCAACTCAAGCTTCCCAACTACATCCTCCGAGCTAACTCCAGAACAAGAGAGTGGTGAGTCACGATTCTGCGCTGGATTTAGACGATAAATTGCTATTTTTAAATGCTACATACGGATCGTAGATGGTTAGGGGAATTACCTTTACAATATATAGTGATGATATCAGGCGTAAACTGCGCAGGGTCATGGCTGTAGAAGTGGCCCCATAAAGAAATTTCATCGAGCCATTTTATTCGCAGTGAATACATACAGGGCACCCATACACACTTTAAAGTATTGTCACTTTGTTTTGTAATGTTGTTATTTGATTTTTTGCGAGCGCTTCTCACAACTCCTGAGTGTCAGAACCTATTTAGATTTTTGTGTGTTCTAAAATCAACCCGTCATGATAAGATCTGGCAGGCTGGGACCTTGAATGAACGAATGATTGTATGAATCGTTTCTCAGGTCGTCTATGCCGCCGGAGCTGGTGTCGGTGTCGAACGGCACGAAGTACGACGACTCGTACTCCGTGACCGCCGAGTACGCGTCCAAGTACCGCATATTCGTCACTACGTTGCTGCACGCCGCCAAGTACTGGCCGTAAGCCATTTTGTTTTTATTAATTGTTTCTATGCAGCGGTGGTCATGGGAGAGCCATGACTCTCCTACGCCGTATTTCGGCATAAATGGATCGGCTCGACCCATTAAATACCACGGTCTTACAGAAAACTGGCGTAAAACAGCGCTGCGCCGTGCTTCGTCCAGTTAATTAGTTAACCAGAGGCACATCTTCCTACACCTCATTCCCTGTTGTTATCCCATAGCCCTTAAAATGCCGCCAACGCACTTGCAATGGTTCTGATATTTTTTATTTTTGGCAATTGCTTCCCATTAGGTAACCTGTCTGCTCACTTGCCCCCTGATTTCTTTTAAAAATATGTTTTTTTGTTGATCCAACGTGCTATCCGAAATTTCTGATAGTGTGCACTGTATAATATCTGACAGGAATGATACACAGAGTGGTACATCTTGTGTGGTGTGTGGTGGCTATCCATGACATAATTAAAGACTTAAGTGGAAGAAGCAGGTTACTAACATCTAAGAAAACTACCAGTTTTTTAAATGTTGTTAACCTGCTTTTTGTCTTTAAGACCGAAAAAATATTCAAAATTAAAATAATGTGGATTGAGTGTAAAGCCATGCACTAGCTAGAGTCTAGATAATAGGGAATATGTATGAATATGTCTAGATGTCTATATAATAGGGAATATGTATGAATATGTCTAGATGTCTAGATAATAGGGAATATGTATAAATATGTCAAGATGTCTAGATAATAGGGAATATGTATGAATATGTCTGGATGTGTAGATAATAGGGAATATGTATGAATATGTCTGGATGTGTAGACAATAGGGAATATGTATGAATATGTCTAGATGTCTAGATAATAAGGAATATGTATGAATATGTCTAGATGTCTAGATAATATGGAATATGCATGAATATGTCTAGATGTCTAGATAATAGGGAATATGCATGAATATGTCTAGATGTCTAGATAATAGGGAATATGTATGAATATGTCTAGATAAAAGGGAATATGCATGAACATGTCTAGATAATAGGGAATATGCATGAATTTTATTTCTTTACTTAAATAAATCTATCAGTATTTAAAAACTATGCAGTCCAATTCGTTTTTTGATAATATAAGATACAGGCCATTCAAGTAGTCAGTTTTTGTTTTATATGCATAATAGCAGTTACCTGCGACTCCGTTCGCGTGGTAATAAAGATGAGAATAATTATTTTCCCGCTTTTCTCTTGAAAATTTTCCCTAATTTTCTTTGATATCTCACGAAGCCTAAAACCTTTCCAACGAATGTAAAATCGTATAAATCGGTTCGTTCCTTCCGGACTTACTTTTTTATAATAGATTCCATATTAAGTATGACATTGACTACTAGTATATTTACTCAAACGTTTTAAAGTATGGAGATACTGTCAAAAGAGTTGTGGATAGCCTATCCGACACTTATCATGAAGTTGTGAAACATCTAAATATTGTTTCGTTCGGTAGACGAGGCAAGGCTCAGAGCAGTTTGAGCATCACTCACCTGTTCGTGGACGAGGCGGCGCAGGCGACGGAGCCGGCGACGGTGGTGCCGTGGGGCGTACTCGGTGTGGGCGCGCGCCTCGTGCTGGCCGGCGACCCCCAGCAGCTGCCGCCGGTGGTCATGTCCCGCGAGGCCAGGGATAGGGGACTCAGTGAGTAATGCACTTCATAATAATTGACACGGAATGTCACACTGCATGTCATTTTTATGAAGTTTTGCGTCAACATCCGACGAGTGGAGTACATACATGGTCCTGTAACTTACATCTCTACTTGTACTATCAATAAAAAGCTTAATTATTTCTCCATCGTTTAGGATAATTCTCTTTTGAAGTAAATTGTAATATTTGAATAAACTCAACAATATGTATTTCAGAAAATTCACTCATGCACCGCTTGATCGAAGTCTACCCAGACATGTACCAGAGCGACCCAAATTTTATCACCATATTGGTGCAAAACTTCCGCTCCGACCCTGACATATTAGCAATACCAAACGACCTCTTCTACCAGAACGCTCTCCAAGTAAGTTGTTTTGTGCCACCCTTATATTAAAAAGTGCTGGTTGGAGTCGCGCACCAAGGGTTCTGTACCATTAAAGAGCTAGAAATTGATAAAACGTCTTTCTGAAGTTGAACAGCTTTAAATGATCACGGGGTAGCATCGATAGCGCGATGTAGACGTACTGGTGCGCCATCTAGTATCAATAGAACGAAACTGTCAAACAAATACGTTTGTTGTATGAGAGCTACTCTTAAATATGTAATAATTTTTTTGCTATTTGTTGTTATAGCGGCAACAGAAATCCATATTCTGTGAAAATTTCAACTTTCTAGCTATTATTGTTTTTGAGGTACAGCCTGGAGATAGATGGACAGACAGACAGACGAACAGACATCAAAGTCTTAGTAATAGGGTCGCGTTTTTACCCTTGGGCACGGAACCCTAAAAATGTAAAGATTTGGTTGTTTGTCCAAACAAAAGTTTGATATACTTACAATATAAGGGTTTTAGTTATAATTTGAATACTTTATTTCGAATTATTGCTACTATAGATCTTGACGAACAACAATCTTGACAATAAGGGCCTGCTTCACAACTTCCTGATACGTGTCGGATAGATTATCCTCAACTGACAAATGAAGAATTTTTCAAATAGGTTATGGATAGCTTATAAATACAACATTTATGAAAAAATAGGGATTAAATGTGCGCGTTTTCGTAAAAAAGGTACAAAGTTTTCCGCTCGCGTATTAATATTTATATATTACGGGCAATGTGTTTAACGCTGGCATTCATTCAGGTCATGTATGAAATAAAATAAATATCATTATTCATTACATACTTTGCCTAGCTAGTCTATGGAATGCCTAGGCATTTTATAGAATGCCACTAGTAGGGTGATTAAAGGGGTTCGATTAATACAATTTAGGTTGCCGGAGCCAACTAACCCTGTCTGTTTCTGCTCTGTCAAATCCGACTCCAATAGCTTCCGTGGTTATTTTTTTAACAAACCTAAAACCTCCGGCCGATCCAACTCGGGTAGGCTAGGTTAGGAAACTATGTTAAGCGTTCTGCTTCGCTTCACTCCCACCTTAGCTTCCGTGTTTTTTTTTTCGTTAAACCCAAAACCCTCCTTACTGATTCATATGTTAGGGCGGATCCGACAAGGATGGGATACGTTAGGAAGCTAAAGTGGAAGCGAAGTAAAGCGGATCCTAAATACATACGGCTTAAATTGATAACCTCCCATTTTTGGAGCCGATTAACGTTTGACTTAGCTGGTATCGATTACCGGCTGCAGATTCGGAATTCTATAGAATACATAGGCATTAGGCAATGTATAAAATGAAAACTATTACATACATTGCCTTCGCATTTTTGGCATTCTATACATTTCCGAAGCGTTGTATGAAATACCTAATTATACACTAGCCGGTAAAATATAGATTTAATCAAAGCGACTGTAATTACCAATTGTTATTTGCGCTGCGTCATTAAATCATAATCATACACGATCGTATTCTCTCAGGCCAAAGCGGCGCCGGACGGTTTAAGCAAGACAAGCGTCCTCGGCTTGGCCGGCGGCGACCGCGCCGTGGTCTTCCACGCCGTCTCCTCCCGGGAACAGAGAATGGGTGATGCTCCGAGGTACGCCTAACTATCCAAAAAACCTTCCTCGCTTGAACCATTTATGGCTGACTTACATTTAGTTGGTGACTGACGCCGGTCAGTTGCTGAGACAGTGCTGACCTGACACTGTCATCGTGTAAACTGATTTCAAGTCAGTACATTGCTTTCACTTGGACTGACGTGCTACTTACTTCGTGTAAATAGTGTAAATCAGGTTTAGACGCCAACCGACTAATTACCGACTATAGTTACCGACTAATAAAGTTACCGACTAATACACAAAAAGATACACAGATTAAGTTATAAACACATAATAATATGTAGATAGCCGATCAGATATATTCTATGCTCTCTTACTAATAAATAATAATTAACGAAGTGATGAGGTCCGCTTTTTTTTCTGGCTCGTTAAAAATGTCATTAATAGCTAGAGCGTTGTCAGTGACGTCTCACGATATGTTTTTAGTTTTTTTTTAACGACACATTGATCTGTCATGAACCATAGTGCTCGATCACATTGAGCTCGTCGACGCACATGGCTATCATTGATCTTTACAGTTGCAGCAGAATAATCAGTAGAAAGAGTGTAATATTATTATGTAGCCAAATATGACGTTTTTCAAGAATTCGCTGGTCGTCACGCACAATATAGTCTGGCTAAAGGCTCCTATTAGTTGAACGTAGGAGAAATCTTCCAAATTCAAAAAAATCAAATAAAAAATAAAGTATATGTTTCGAACTGAAATTTATACGCTAATCAAAATCCGACTCTAAATACTCAAGGGCGGGACAAAATCCTGTTTCTCATATCTATAATATGGCATTTTCTTACATTTTCCATAAAAATACATCACAAATCAAAAGATCATAAAAGTAATAATAATTGTATTGATTCGTAATACGGTAAGTATTACGAATCAAAATCATGAAATACAATTTTAATCGAAAAACACCGACTTAAAATGTTATTATCAGGAACAATGTTGTAAGTCAAAATAAATGCTAGGTTCATCTTATAGTAGCCATACTATAAATGCATAGTAATTAATATAACAAAGTAATTAACAATAATATTATGTTGTAGTCGGATAATATGACGCGTCTGATGCGTCACGACCCGCGACGCTTCGACTCTGAGCCAATGTGACTTGGGACTAAAGCTTCGTGAACTAAATAACAAATTTAACAGACGCTTTTTAATTTCAGTTTCTTTAATATGAAAGAACTTGAAATTATTCAAAAATACACGCAGGCTTTGATAATAACACATGGAGTCGCAGCTAAGGATATTGGCATCATCGCTCCATACATCCGACAGGTAATTTTTTAAAGGATGATGTTAAGGGTTCCCCTGTAGGTGTGAATGATTCCTTTGCAATTGCTATTTCACACGCGCGTGAAACAGGACGTCAAACGAGACAAGACAGGACAAGTGGCGAGTGAACATACGATGCGCATGATCTAATTCAAAAACCAAAACTGATGATCAGAATTATTTCGGAATTCAGTTATCAGAATTATTCAGATTATTGAATTATTTCTTTTATAGTTAATCAAAAAATCATCAAAATTTAAATGAGACACTATTGCGCTATGAAAGATGCGCCTTATATATATACATATATATATTGCCCGCTGGTGTGCGCTACATTTCATTTAAGATTTTGGCTATAGCTTATTAGTATTACCTTAATATTATAATAAAACAAAGTCACTTATAAAAATGACAGACAGATGTCTATATTTTTTTAGCCTTTATTTTATTTTATTCCAAATTTTTCAGATTTATAAAATTAAGAGTTGGCTATCGAGTATGCAGTACAAAGACATAGAAGTGGGGACTGTGGAGTCATTTCAGGGGAAAGAGAAAAGAGTAATCCTGGTAACAACTGTGAGAGCTAACTGTAGACTGCTGGACTACGACGCCAAGTACGATCTGGGTTTTCTGGTCGACGATAAGGTAACTTCAAGTTAGCTTGCGTTTTCACAAAATATGTTCGATTAATAAGAAACCAGCCATCCCTAGGTGAGTGGCAAGCGATTATCGTTTCCGATAATCGCTTGGCGTGTTTTTGTATTGTCTTGTTTACACGTATTAAGTAGTAACTAAATTTTAAGTTATTAATTGCATGTAAACAAAGTTTATTAGCAAGTTGCAAGTTAAAATTTAGTTAATTAGAAATACCCAGATAATTATACTTTTTTCTATTTTTTCTGTTAAGTTGTTAAACGGGGCTTGTCACTTGACACATTTGGACAGGTACATGTCAGCACAATTTAGTTAAATTCACAGTTGCAGTGGCGTATTCGGGTACAGTTTTTGTCGTGCTCTTTTTAGTAGATATTTTAATAATGTATTCCTCCAAAACCTCACCAACAAATTTAATGACAAAATTTACGACTTCTGTACGTTGTTAATCGTCCATCTTGAGTCAACTAAAGAGCTTAACTACTTAGATACGTTTGTACATACACTTAGAATTTAGTTACCTACTTATTTACTTAATACGTGTAAGCAAGACATAAGGGATTGACATACTCGAACGAAAAGTCACGTGATCTAGTCGTAAGAGATTGTACCGTGAGCGTAGAGCAAAATAGAATCGCTGCGAAGCGTATGCCACATGTCTAGAGAGGTCACACGAGGACAAAATATTTTGTAACAATAAAGTCTTTGGTGAAACTAGATGGCCCCGCAGGTCAATTGCGGCAACGGGCAAAATTCAATATTCACGCGGGAACAGCATATATTTATAATAATAGTAGGGATTATAATTTTAAAACGTTAGCCCGACAAATTCCAGCAGTAATTAGAAACATATAAATATATACCTATTGCAGAGGTTCAACGTGACGCTAACCCGGGCGAAGGCGAAGCTCATCATAGTCGGCAACCCGACGTGCCTCACCCGCGACAGGAAATGGCGCAAGTACATGGAGTTCTGTCAGCAGCTTGATTGTTATTTTGGCCGCGAGTCGCAGCAGATGGACCGCACCGCGAGCCTGCTCACCGAGATAGCACGCACGCGCTTCGACGTTACTAGGATTACAGAGGAATTAAAAAACATTGAAGCAAATAAAAAAAATAACAAAAAGGGAGTGCCTGCCAAAAAATGATTGAATGAATAATTATGTTTTTTTACTACTATTGACATGTAATATTATTACTGTCATTTGTTTTTGTTTCTTTTTTTTTTTATTTTTGACATCATCGTTATGGAAAGTATTTTATTTTTTGTCAAACGAAAACTTCTATTATTTTAATTTTTTCCACGTGTACTCTGTAAACACGTTTAAGTATTAATATATAACCACATTTTTTATAAACGATTATGCATTTACATGTTGACGCTCATGTATGAATGAGAATAAGGGGTAAATTAACATTCCAAAGCCAAAATAAATGTGATAATATGGTGCCTTTATAGCCGATAGATGATATAAGAATACTAAATATAAACCCCCTTACTAATAAAATATTGACACAGCATATTACTTTAAGGTTTACTGCCTTTGTCTGTCATGTGACGTTTTCATTATGCGACATAATGAAAACACACATTGTTTAGGTCATTTCATAAATTTTATAAGAATTTTTATTAGTCAGGGGGATAAACAAAGGTATTTGTAGGATAGTGTATTATATAAGCATAACAGTCTTAAAAACACCAAAAATTAAAATTTAATTTAACATTACATGTTACATCCATGTAATCTTAGAACCTTGATACTTTTTTTACCAATACGTACAATATTCATAAACGAAATAGATATAAAACACACTTTAAAAAATTAATGAATGTTCCTGTTTTGTGCCAATTTTTCTTTTAACAATGTAAAGATTTTTATATTCTGGTTTAATTATTTTTTCATTTGAATTGTATTCTTCCATTATTACAAATTATAATTCTTTAATGTTAGGTTTACTAATACCTCGCTCTCTTATTTTGCCAAATTTTTATTTTAGTATGTAATAATCATTTACTATTATTCTTCTTGTGTCTGAGACTATTTTGTTACAAATTTAAAAACATATATTACATGCCTGCATCTATGTAACATGATGATAATAAATATACTTCAACTTACACATAATATGTAATCATAGCACGTTAGTAGATATAAGACTTACTTAAACGACTATGAAGTGTCTTACTGTATGGGTTAATTATTATCACTATTTGTTACATCCATGCTATCTAAACAAATATAATATTTTCAATAAATAATTTTCATTTAAAATATTTTGTATTACTCTAATAGCCGGCGCGGCGGACTATTTGTTTCTATTCCTTTTCAGGAACCCAAAACTAAGACTTCGATCTGTTCATCAGTCCGTCTGTCTGTTACGTCTCAAGAGCGGCAATATCTAGAGAGCTGAAATTTTTACAGATTATGTAATTTCTGTTGCCGCTATGACAAATACTAAAAACAAAAAACGTTTTTAGTATTTGTTTGTAAGGGTAATTGTTTGTAAGGGGGGTGTTACAACAAATGTTTTTTTGGCCAGTTTCTTGGCTATAATAGATGCAGATCATTTACATCACGCTATCGCTTGATAGAATGTGATCTGTTCAGGCTGTTTAAATTTCAGAAACATGTTTCTTCAATTTTTTGCTCTCTTTAATTTCGCAACCCTTCATGCGTGAGTTTTCTATTTATCGTGTACAATCATAGGCGTATAAAGGTGGGGGGGGAAGGAGGCGGTCCGTGCCATTGCCGTGCCAGTGCCATGTAATTTTGGTTTTAAATATGCGATAATGGTAGAGTATCGACCATTAATTATTTGTTGTCATGCGCAAGTTTAGGCAAGTGATCTACCCCCGTACAATTTCATAGAAAGTATATTTTGCCACGCCCGCACCGCTCCGGTTCTTGCCACGCCTCGCAAGTGTGTGTCTACCTTTAGACTTGATGAATTTATGATATTGGAAAACGATGCCTAAAATTGTAACGAAAAATATTGTTTCCCGCTTTTTACTTGACACCGATCATGGCAGCATAGCCGAAGCACCATAATAAAAAGAAATCCCACTAGTGACAAATGACATATTATGAAATTGACAATGACAGTTCAACGCCGGTAGTATTTCAGTTTGCATTTTGCAAATTCTTATTTCGCGAGAAAATCAGAGAATAGAAGTCCGTATTGAAGGAAACTCGTATCTTTATATGTAAATAATTCTGTGAATTGAAAATACGTATAATGAAACAAGTTTTAAATTAGAAACTGAAATTTAAATACTTGCCCTACTTAAACAGTAAGCTTTAATCCTGTTTTAACTAAATGCTAATATTCATTAAATAAAACTTATTAAATTATTATAAGCACTACTTCGTCAATAAATTGCATTATTTAAAAGGTTGCATTAGAACGCACACATCAGGCGTTGGTAAGTAGAATGAGTGAAATGCGGTCGGGCGAAGTTCGTGATAACTAGTGATAACAAAATAAATGCTAGACAAATTAAAAGGATATTAACGTTTCTGCTTAAATAAAATAGAGAGATGAAGGAAATGAACTTCGTTGATATATTAAAACCACGCAACACGCAATTTGGAATTTTAAGTTTTATGACGAAACCATGGGAACCAAAGAAAACTATGTCTTTGGATGTGAAATGCGACCCTCGGTTGTTAAAAAAAATTGTGCTGTCTTCTACATATATTGACTCATTCATTGATGCAGTAAGTTTACTTTATTTTAATGTTCCTAAATTAAGAAACAGGATAATATGAACTTATTAAAATAAAATATCTTGAGATATTAATTTCCAAAATGTATTTAGTTCGTTTTTTAATATGATTACCTAAAAAGGTAACATAAGCATTGTTCATTTTAAGAACTATTTGTTGTGTGTTTGTCACTGAACTCCTCTTAAAGAATGATCAATAGTGATAAAATTTACTGTATGTCCTTGGACAGGCTACTAGATTCACAAACCAAGACCAGCAGGACTATACTATATTGGTTAGTAAAAATTCAGGAGGTTTTGAAAGTGAATTAGATTCACAAATTAGTGCACCATTACAATTTCTGTTGGGTCCACTGGTATATAATTATCTTGTGCCCACAACTTGAGTGACATAGTTTTTCATACAAATGTTTGTCAAATGTATTATGTTTTTGGGGATAGAATTTAACAAAATTCTTTCCTAACAGATGCCTACATCATAGCATCTATATGAGTGTAAAATTTCAGCCGTATCCATCTAATAGTTTGGGCTGTGAGTTGACCACTAGATCCATCAGTCAGGTTTAAATTTAATAAAACCATAGTACTATGAAATACGGTTAGGGACTGTCATGTTATTCATAATTTTGTATTCTTTTATTGTGATTGTACTGGATGGTACAAAAAATTGATGAGTAAAAGTTTTTTAGGAAAGCAAAAAAGTAGGTTTATCTAAGCAACAATTAAGAAATGATGTAATCAACTATTTAGATGAAATTGCTATGGATAAAAAATTGCATGTTATTCGTTGGATGGGTATTGTATTCCTCAAGATTTCCTTTATGATGAAGATTGGAATGTTTGTCAATAAACCTGCTGTGCTTAAGGTAATTTTCTATTAGTTTTCCATTTTTCTTTTTCTATTCATGCACTTTAGAATTGTCACTTGCATATTTTTAATTTTGCTAGGTAAAATATATATTATAAAGTATAGTAGAAAAGCCTTGCAATAACTTTTTTTTCCTTCAATACTAAAAGTTAATTTTTTTTTCTTGTAGGTAAAGGAATCCTTGGGCAAAAATCCTGTACTATTTCTTCCTACTCATAGAAGCTATGCCGACTTTTGTTTGCTGACCTACTTGTGTTTTCATTATGATATAGAGCTACCAGCTGTGGCTGCTGGAATGGGTATGATATACTTTTTAATGAACACATTCTGTTTTGTCTGTGCAGGGATTCTTATACTTTATGGGATCTATTGTCTTTTTCCAGCCTACCTAATTTTTTCTACCTCCTTATGATTTCTAATTTTCAAATGCTACCTGATGAGTTATTTTATTTTTATGTAAAACATACTAACTCTTAGATAAAGCATAAGTATTAAAGCCATATTTGATGTTTTAATGGTAGACAAAGTTGTTGATTGTAAATAGTTTGTAGCTAAGATTATTTTTTTTTTTAGATTTTTATTCAATGGCGGTTGTTGGTAAGAGCATGCGGGAGACGGGTGCGTTCTACATGCGCCGTACGCTGGTGGGCGCGCCGCTGTACGCCGCAACGCTGCGGCACTACGTGCGCACGCTCGTCGCCAAACACGACGCACCCGTCGAGTTCTTCCTAGAGGGCACCAGGAGCAGGAGTAACAAAAGCATGGCGCCCAAGTATGGTGAGTTATTAAATGTTAGAATATTTAATATTTCTTTTTTAATCTTCAATGTAAGCATTAAGGGCCTTATCGAACTAGGGGCTTGCGTGTGAATGAAGTGAAACCGCCGCGAAACCTCCGCGGTAAAACGCCTATGATCCTTGCCTCGATTAAAAAATATCCTAGCCTCTTAGGAAGCAGCGAATTTCGTAGGTATATGGGGCGGCAGAAATAAAGTGCCCACCTCAGAATGATTTGGTGAATACTTTTTATGCCGGAAAAATCTATGGTACCCGCTCGATAATCGAATTTTGGCGCAACGGTGTTACGGGTGTCATGTAGTTTCTAATATTATTTTTATTTTACTGGCCAAAGCCATAGTATAGATACTAGTTACTAAGCTTAAGTTAAAACGGGCTCAGCCACCCCCTAGTGTATAAGACTAAGGCCGTAGTCATTTTCGTCGTTAAACATTCTAGGAATGCTCTCCATGTGTCTGCTGCCGTACTTTGCGCGGGAAGTGATGGATATGACTATAGTGCCGATTAATATTAGCTACGACAGAATTATGGAGCAGAGTCTGTTCGCCTACGAGCACCTGGGCGTACCCAAACCCAAGGAGACCACGGGTGTAAGTATATTTATTATTCAGTATGATCTGACAATTGACGTAATTATAATGGACATTGTTGAGATAGAAGGCACCTCATTAATGTTAATATATAATAATGTTCATGTAACTAGCGAAAACCAATCAAGAAGAAAGTATAAAATTATATGTTACAGGGTCTACTGAAATCGCTCGGGAAACTGAACGACAATTTTGGCAATATATACGTCCAACTGGGTGAGCCGATATCCCTCAACGAGTACCTCGGCGACCAGGGCCTGACTCCCGCCAGCTTAATGCCTCTCGACTTGCTAACTCTCAACGCGGACCAAAAGAAGAAAGTGCAAAAAGTCGCGGAGTACGTTGTGACTCTACAGCAAAGTAACACAGTGGTCACCATCACGAATTTAATGGCTATAGTGTTGATGGACAGTTTGATTAAAAACGAGGCGCTAACTTTGGACGAGGTTTTCCGGGAAGTGGAGGAACTCGTAGAGGTGTTGAAGAGTTTAGGCGCGACAGTGTACGAGACGGACGTGAGGAGTAGCGTCCACAGGATTTTGCTCGTCCACAGGAGTTTGATGGCGGTACAAGGGAACAAACTGCGCCTGATTGCCGGCGACCCCATGACGTTCAGTCCAGAAGTACGGAAGAAGATGAAAGGTGAGTAACCTTTATTTGCATCTTTCTAAGGGTAACATACATATGAAAGTACTCCCACATGTTAGCAACGTACGCGCCGAACGCGTCGCATATTTTATAGCCTCTCATAGATAACGGCGCGTATGACGGGTGCGTTGTCTCGTAAATGTGCGATTGACCTTAAAGCTGTTTTGATGTTCGGTATAATCTTCATGGTATAATCAGCAACTGATGATATTTGATCTAAAATTAATTATATTTGATTTTATAAAGATTCGGCTTAAATGATGTTATTACTATCCTACCTACTCAATCGTGCCGTGACGTCGGCACTCGGCAAAATTAGGTTCGCGAGGCACTCTTTAACCCAGCACGCACTAGTACAATCTATACATATAATAGAACAGTAAAATTGACGTGTCTGTACAATTAATGTTACATACTAATTAATGTGGGGGCTTAGGAACAGTCATAGAACACAAATCGACAAAAAAGTTGCCTGTTTGTTTGCTTGTCTGTTTGTACGCTCTAATCTCCGAAACTACTAAACGGGTTCGAATAAGTCTTATTTAATATAGCTATTAAGCATACAACACATAGGACACTTTTTATTCCGGGATAATGTACGGTTCCCGTGATATACAAATTTTTTCGCAAAGAAGTTGCGATCATCAACTAGCATTTAATAAAAATAGTGTCTCAATAATGATCTTGAGTATAATCTTAGCAGAAAGAGGGTTTTATAAAACGCGTCTACATAGTATTATAAATACTCAACTGTCTTTGTTCAGCCTCGTGGTACGAACCACAGGAACCCGGATCCAATACTTTTGGTCACAAATAGTAAACAGTTAAAATTCCTATATATTTCCAGCTGTGAATTCTGACAAGTACTTCGACTTGGCCCCTGTAAACATAATCATGACAAGTTTTTTACACGACAAACGATCGCAGCAAATAAAACTGTTTACTAACATTACTTGCATGTTAAAATGTTTTAATGCTAGTTTACATAGTGTAGTTTCGCAAACAGACTTTTTAACACGTAATAAGCCTCACACAATTTACTTCCGGAACGGATTTTCCGAGCCCACGTCGCATACCCTTGACCAGTGTAACGAGTAATATTATTTTGTGTGTGTTAGAAGATTCATTAACTGGCACAAGGTTGCTGGCTGGCACTGTTGTGTTAATTGTCTTGCCAGTCTTATGTATTTATGTCAGTATCATATATTATATATTCTCACTTAATATTGGTTTCATTGTTATAAAAATTTGCACAGATATATACAGATGCAACTAAATAAAGTGATGATGTAGACTCAACTGTGAAGATAGCAGCGCCGAAATAGTACCTTTTTTATTTTTGTATGGGCAAGCTCAAAGCACTCGGGCACTTGCCCATACAATTTACAAAAAAAAACCCTTCCGGTGTTACTACTTTTACAGTGAACTATGCGCAGTGAACTATATATGTGTCCCACATTCAGACCCTACAGTAATATCATTTAATTTAGGAACCGTCCATAAAGTACGTCACAAAAATCGTGATTTTAGATCCCTCCCACCTTGTTACATGTGGTCACACCTCGTCGACCCCCTCCCCCCTTAAGTGTGACAAACTTTATGGATGGTCCCTTAGTTATATCCTGTACAGATGAAATGTAATTTAGGTCACAGTCTGAGCAGCGAGACAATAGTGAGCGCCGTGCCGGTTATTCAGCTGCAGCTGTACGTTAACCCCGTGCTCCACTACCTCGCCCCGCCCGCTCTGCTTCACCTGCTCGCCGCCCGTGGGGACACCGACGCAGGTTAGTACCATCGAGAAAATTTAAACAGAGCCAGCTGTCGGTCCTGCATAATTTGGTTGGCATATCTTAATTACATGTAAATTATTTGCTGTAACACACAGCAAATAATTTAGGGTCTGGGTTGGACATAACGAGACTAAGTCACTAAGATCTGCAATATGGGTCTGTATCGCCTCGATAGTAGCTAGTCTTGGCACCCTAATGCCCGAGACACGCGAGGGCGATTATTTTTCAAACAAAATTGTGTTCTTTAGAACTTTCTTGGCTTTCAAACACTGGCTCGTCAACGAATTTATTTACATTACTTATCTTAAAGATGAAGCTAGTTTGTTCCACTAGCTTTTGTTTTTCTATTAATACACACTGAATAATAACATATATTCCTGTGTTTAAATATTTATTATTTTACAGCACATTAATTTTTATTACAAAAAAGTACAGCGTAAACTAGTAAAAAATTTATAGTGCTGATGGTTAGTAATGTGTTTTTTTTTTTTCAGAAAAGTTATGCAACGAGTACAAACAAATAAGAGAACTGCTACGCTACGAGTTTTTTTACGTCAAAGAACAAGAACAAAGTGTAAGTTGTAATAAAGAAATCGCGGAAAAATAAAGACTTTTTGGTGTCTATATCTATATACATATAATAAAACAGTAAAATTGGCATGTCTGTACAATTAATATTTTTACAAATTAATCAACGTGGGGGGTTTAGGAACAGTAATAGAACATAAATCGACGGATTCGAATAAATATTTTTTATTTAATATCTATTAATTATTATTGTGGATTATCAATTAGTGAGTTTTTACAGGAGTTTGAAGCGGCACATGAGTATTGTACTCGCAATGGACTATTACATAAGAGTGGTGCGAACGTACGTGCGGGTGCGGACGCTCGTGCGGGCGTGCATGCGGGCGCACTGCGTTGGGCGGTGTTGCCCGCACTATGCACACTGCAGATCTCTGCTCAACTAATGTTTGAAGTGAGTCTTGCCTTCATTTTTTTTAAGCGATATTTAGCGGGCAAGCGATCAGACAATGGAAAGCAACTGCCGTCACCCATGGACACTCGCGACATCCGAAGAGTCGAAAGTGCGTTGCCGGCCTTTATAAGGGAAATAGGGATAGGGTGTTATGGAAGTTGGGCCATCGGAAAACTCTCTCACTGAACGAAACACAGCACAACACCGTTACACGGCCGTTTTCTGACGCCGTGCTATCACTCCAGTCGAGCCGGCCCATTCGTGCCGAAGTATGGCTCTACCACAGCGATGAGCAATCGTTTTATGTACTTAAGATTGAAAAGTGTCTCATTGGTCCACGGCTACATCCGAGTTTGAAACTGTACCCTCTCGAGTGCGAACCAAACGTCTTACCCACAAGCCCACGGACGCTCTTTATAAGTAATGTTACTACATATTACAAAAATTCAAACTCGTGTTTGTGAGTATGGACTTTGTTCTACGGCCTACATTTCACTCTGAATGTACGTACCTACTCTATGACAAAAGATGTAAAAAGGCGCGAAGGAATTGAATGTTCGAATTTTATTTTTAAACAACTAAATAAGAATATTTACCGATGAAAATATATTCCGTTATATTTTCCTGTGTTACTTGAACTTTTCTTGCAGTGTCCTAACACACAAAAAAGCATTTTTCGTGACTTTTATTTTGTCAAAAGTTTGGTGCGCTAGTGTGCGAAAACCTAGAGTACGACTGAGTGGAGTGGCACGAGCCATTTCTTTGCAGCCATATTTTTAGACACAAATTCTGACGTTACATTTGACATATTTTTTCTATACATGAAAAGGTAACAATATTCGGCTTAACATTACCTATATCCAACTTACACTCTATATCTTACAACTCTGGTTAAATTTCAAATTACATAGGTTTGCCTCAATTATATCTTAATGTTTATTAAGATGCTTCAGAAACATTTTTTTTTCTTTGTCTTTTAAAACTTTTAGAGTTATAAAAAGCTCGGACACTGAACTTGAAGAAAATAAAGTGGTTTTTTGTAAAAAAATTATAAATTATGTGTAAATGAAATTTAAAACGAAAAAAAAATTTTTCTTGGTATGGTATGGTCTATGGTAATTAAATGGTAAACTAAAATAAAAATAGGGACTCCTTAGAGCTATGGGGCTCTTGTTTGGTAAGATTTTTTTTTCATCAAATCCCTGTATTTAATGTAAGAAAAGTAAGTGATAAAACTTTAAGGATCGTGTAAGTCCCTGATATAGAGCTCACTGTGAGTCCCTGATATAGAGCTCACTTTGAGTCCCTGATATAGAGCTCACTGTGATGAAAGTCACGAAATTTTTTTTTGCTTTTAGCGCTGCTACCTTTACAGTGAGCTCTATATCAGGGACACATACGATCCTAAAAGTTTTATGATTTACTTTTGTTACACCCT